>CAHIKZ030005377.1:1087500-1382500 GCA_903632075.3 Acanthosepion pharaonis
GCTCGGTCCTGCATTGCCGTCCCCAGATCCCTAATGTCCAACCCTGAGTTCCAAGCCATGGTGTCTGAGAAAGTCAACTTTTGTGAGAAGACACCTCCAAAAGGATGCCATAGAAGTAAGGATGAGATAACCTCCTTAATCACTCAGCAGCAATGGCCAGCAAACTGCAATCACTTTTGCTTGAGCTTGAGAGATATTGGTCTCAATTCTCCATAAATTGTGTTATGTATTGTATGGGATCTCCAACTGATGTTCTGTATTTTTCTCAGTAGATTTGTATATGTTCCATCCAGTTGTCTTTCAAGATGAACATATAAATGTCCAAATTTCTGATCCATACAGTAGGACTGGTTCAATCAATTCTGAAATGTTGGACTTTTAAAGAGGATGGAAGGTTCGAGCGCCAAATCTTGTGAAGTTTGTTACATGCATCCCATGGAAGAGCTTTGCTGATATTGAAATCTTTTTGGGAATCTATTACGTGAGATCCAAGATACTTGAAGTCCTCAAATCTTTTGAAGGATGTATTATCGAGAGACTTAAAATCTGATGGTTCAGGAGAGATTGTACTATATTCTGTCTTACTCACATTGCAATAGAGATTCTGTATCTTTGATACATTGAGAAATTATTGGAAGATCATCGGCAAATTCAAGGTCTTGTGGAGGGTACTGACTAGTTTGGTGAGGTTTCAAACATTGTTCTTTTTCCTCTATGTTGTTGAGAGAAATATGCAGAACAGCTATAAACAGATAAAGAGCAAGCATGTGACGTCGTAGAACTCCTGCTTTAATTTTAAAGGAATCAATCACACCATCAGTTCTTCTGAACAACACAAATACTGGATGTAAGCCAAGCCTTGTAACTTTTTCAAAGAAGCTCCATTGAAAATTACATACATTTAGCTGTTCATTACATATGAATGTACTACCATTCAGAGATCTATTTACATTATTCAGACTATTGTCTACATCTTTGTCGACATATTTATTACAACATTTCAGCTGTTGTATACTCCGGCCTTCTTCAGGTGGTTGGAATGTCGAACTGAACCCTTTATTTCGCTCACTGAGGTAGACTATTCTAGTTCCGCATGCCACGTTTAATGTATATCAGTTATCTCCTGTTAATTCTCCTCTCCAAGTTCTCCACTGCCTTAACCGGGTACTGAACTCACACTCTTTGGGTCCTGTCACTGGATCTATCTTTATCCACTGTGCCATGTATCCTTGAGGACATTTGCGTATGAATTTCTGGGTATTATAAACCTAATGTCTTCAGCAACCATTTTTTACAAATGCTCAAATTGCAATTTTTTTTTTTATTGCTTTTCTCTGGCACTCCTTATTACTGGTTCTCATATTGTATCCATTTCTATACTTGGTCGGCTCAGGAGATTTTTGTGGCCTAGCATATGTGCTGATTCCTTAGGTTTACAAATTTTCAATAGTCCGAATAAAGTAAATAGTGTACATAATACCTCATCTCAGAAATATAGGCAGATAATTCTCTTTATTGAAAAATCTTTTAAAAACAAAATATACTTTTCTTAAACTTTATTTCAGGAATATTACCTGATTTAAAGTTAAATTAATTTGATTTGAAATAAATATTACTTTAGTTTAAAATGTTGCAGAAATACATTTTTAAACACAGAGGTTTTAAGATGTTGACAGCTTGACTGACTGCTTGTAGTTTATGTAATTTTTTTCTACAGGGGGAGATATCTGTAAAAATTACTTGAAGTATATAACATGAGTACCTATTTTATATAATTTTTAACTACTCAGTAATCAGAAAAATTATCTCCATAATCTGTTTTATTGAATTTTTAGCTACTTTGGCTTTAAATTTATTATAGTCACCAATCTTATTTACTGATAATGTCATATATGGATGACCATATTTGCAAAAATTAGTATGTTTATACACAGACAAAAAAATTTTTTCTTTTAAATATTAGGGATTAATGAATTGTAGTAACCTTTTTCATTTATTATTAGTAAATATAGTTTTTACTTAATAACAATATCATCACCTAACCACTACAAATTAAAACAGAATTTTAAAAGATTTATAACTTTATGAATTATTCTAATTAGAATTTAAAAAAAAAACTATTCTTGTAAAAATTCACTGCTCATTGAAAAAAATTTTCTTAAGACATATTGTTCATAGTAAATCTTATTCATGATAGAAATTAAAAGCATTTCGAATGAAATAATGTCTTAATTTTAATGCATTTTTATTTTACAATTCAGAGCAGATATTCAGTATCTGGGGGCCCTGTTTTCCAAAAAAATTGATGATTTAAATTCTGAAAGGAGTTTTGCATATAACTAATACAAACATTAAACAGTACAAAAATGAATTTCTTGAAATTTCATAAAATTAAATAAGTGATACTGGTGGTATGCATGTGTGTGGAGGGGAGGGTAACAGACATAAAAAACAAAAATGTTTTTACCAAGATTTTCTACAGAAACATTTCTAAAATAATTTAATTCATGTGAATAAGACCTGAAAATTTCATTAAAGTCTGACTATTTGATTTTTAAAAGAATTTCCAAATCTATGTTTTTCATTGAAAAAAAAGGCTAAAATTTCCTATACTCATTTTTGGTCTCCCCACTGATGCAAGTTAAACAAGATTTTTAACTAAAATTTTGAATGATCTAAAAAAGATTAAAAGATATCATTTAATAAACAAAAAAATCGTTTGGTCTTTCCTCTTAATAATAACAAAGATTTTGACGATAAAACTTTATTTATACTAAGTTTGGAGCATTTTTTTCATCATGGTATACTAATATTTATCAAATCTGTGGAAGTATATATATATATATATATATATATATATAAGGAAACAAACAATGAAAGAAAGAAAAAAAAAGCAAGTGCAACATTTTTTTTTCTTTTTGTACAAATATCTGAATTTTATTCCAAAAGAATTGCCAATAGGAACAGCTGCTGGGTGGGAGGAAGAAGGGTTAGGGTAATACAAGAAAGGAGTCAGGGATGGGATAAGAAGTTTGGTTTGGTATGAGAAACAGTTTGCTGAAAAAGAGACTGTCCCTGCCTTCAACACCCTCCAGCAGCAGAGACTGTCCCTGCCTTCAACAACCCTCCAGCAGCAGAGACTGTCCCTGCCTTCAACAACCCTCCAGCAGCAGAGACTGTCCCTGCCTTCAACAACCCTCCAGCAGCAGAGACTGTCCCTGCCTTCAACAACCCTCCAGCAGCAAGTCCACACAATAACAACAACTTGCCTAGCACTACAGGCTCAGTATAATCACACCACCTCGTTGTCATGAATGTTCACAAGAGAATGGAACAAATTACAACCCACCCATGGCCAAAATCTTTACAGTTTCAATATACAGCTGCAACAGAATTGTTTGGAGATAACTCTACATTTTTTTTTCTTTTGTTTGGTCAGTTGCTGTACATTCATACTGGATACAAAAAGAAGCTGATTTGATTAAATCATTGGAATCAATCAGTTGGACTAATCTATTTGATTGGAATACACAATACCATTTTTTTTTTTTTTTTGATAAGCAACTTAAGATAGTGACCAGTACTTTGGTTGTTTCATTTTTGTCAAAAAATTAGTACTCCAGTTGCTTAAATTATTTTATAATTTGGTCTAATAAATAGAAAACAAAGACAATAGAACTGGTAGAATTTTTCAAACAATATAAAAACATTTGATAACTCTATTCACTTAATTTTATGGTATTGTTTTTTTGGGGTTTTTTTTCCCCATTACTTAATACACACTGACATCAGTTGTGGTGTTATTTAAGATTCATTCAATTTGTGTATAGTTACTTATAAAAAAAAGGAGAAAAAGATTATGTGCCACCACTAAATATTAAAATAAGACTCAAAAACAAAATAAGTAAATAAATAAAATCAAAATATAGAATTCCAACTCAACAAAAAAAAAAAAAATAAAAAAAATAATAACTGAATCAGAAGTTTCTAAAAATAATTGAGTAAGATGTAAAAATATATTATCTATTATTTTCTCCCATATATATGTGTGTGTGTGTGTGTGTGTGTGTGTGTGTGTGTATCACATGTTTGGTTGAATAATCTGGATATGTGAATATGTCTATTCATTTTAATCCTGTCAAATTCTCAAATCAACTTCTTAATATTGATATTAAATTCATTAAGGAAGGTGCTGTAGTTTTGTTTTCATTTCTTTTATTTTCCCAAATTTGGAAGAGATTGAAAGTAGTCGAGAAAATAAAAGAAAGAAAAAAACTACAGCACCTTCCTTAATGAATTTAATATCAACATTAAGAAGTTGATCCGAGAATTCAAGAGAATAAAAAAAAAAATTAGACATAATATGTCCAAATTATTCAACCAAACATGCTTGAATAATATATATATATAAAATATTGCCCATTGAGTGCTGATGCTAGTAAAAGTGTGCCCGAAATATAACAGAGCTAAAATTTACATTAATTATAAATATTCATTTTGTTCCCTCACCTTCATGAAACTCAGAGTTGCGTTAGCAATGAGGAAAATTATATATATATTTATTATTAATACAAATTATAAATCTGTTATTATACACCAAACAAAATTTTATTACCACCAGCACTCAATATGTGTGTGTGTGTGTGTATATATATATATATTATATTATATACACACACACACACTTCAAACATTATTTTTAGTGAATACTCTTAATTGAGTAAATGCTCCATTTATTTTTAAACAGTAAATATTTCAAACATGCATCTCTCTCTCCAGGAGAAACCACCATCTGATATGGCATGCTTTCACCTCTCAGCTACAAAGAGCTTCACAATCAAGCAAGGTTCTTGTTGCCTTTAAAGAGTGTGATGCAGGTTTTGAACCCCTGCTAGGGCACATTTTTCTTTAACAAAAGTAGATGAATTAAATACTGTTTAAAAAAAAGTAAACGGAGAGTCTACTCAAATAAGGGTATCCTCTAAAAAATAATATTTGAAGTTTTATTTAAATAAATATATATATATATATATATATATAAAAAACAGTATATAAATTTCATATATCAAGAACAGTTTTGGAGTAAAGATGTAAAACAATGGTAAAAGTTTTCAGGTGATGCGTTTCATCCATTAGTACTTCATTGGACCAGGTTTGTTTAGGTTGATTTAGATTCTTGGCTAGATTATATACCCAAAACACAAAAAATAAAAATAAAATAAAAAAAACATCACATAAACATAAACAAACCTAGTACGATGAAGACCTAAAGGACAAAACATGTCAGACAAAAACGTTTTCCACTTTGTTTATATATATATATATATATATATATATATATACATATATATATAATGTAGGTAGGTAGCTCCAATTATTTGCTAAAAAAAGAGCATAGCATGATGAAAAAGACCTTAAACTCAATAAATAAACTTTTACTATCAAAATGTTTATTATTAAAAGGAAAGACCAAAATATTTTCTCATTATTGTATTAAAATTTTTTGAACCTTTTTAGCATGTTTTAAATTTTGGTTAAAAATTTTGTTTTTATTGTATCAGCAATGGTACCAAAGATTAATATAGAAATTTTAGCATCTTTTTTGAAGTAAAAAAAAAAAAAGAAATCATTGATTTGAAAATTCTTGCAATAATCAAATAATTATTGGATTTTAATGAATCTTTCAGGACTTATTCACAAATGAATTAAATTATTTCAGAAATTATTTTTTATTTTTTTTTATAGAAAATCTTGGTAGAAATTTAATTTTTTTTTAACATCTGTTACCACCCTCCAAACACACCATTACTTAATGAAATTTCCAGAAATTAAATTTTGTCCCTCTTCACATTTATATTAGTTAAAAACAATAGCCCTTGGAGAATTTAAACCATCAGATATTTTTTTTTTTTAAAGAGTAACTCATTTACCAAAAATCTGCTTTGAATTATAAAATAAAAAAAAAATGTAATAAAACTAAGATATTATTTAATTAGAAAAGCTTTTAATTGCTTTTGTAAATAAGATTTGTTTTTCTTAAGATGATAGTGTCCTTAAGGACACTATCATCTTAAGAAAAAAATTTTTTAATGAATAATGAATTTTTACAAGATTTATTTTCATTTTTTTTATATTTTAATTAAAAAAAATTAAAACTTAAGTTATTTTAATCTTTTAAAATTCAGTATTAATTTTTAACTTTTAGATGATATTATTATTAAGTGAAAACTATATTTACTAATCATAAATTGAAAAGTTTAGTACAATTCATCAAACATCAATATTTTTAAAAGAACTTTGTATTTTTTTTTGTATGTGTACAAACTTGCTGATTTCTGTACAGATGGTTCATAGATGACATTATCATTAAAAAGTCACTTGTTTTAAGTTTTGTCTCATAAATTTTAAGGGTTGTCTGATATAAACCTTTTTGCCTGTGAGCAACTTTCATTTTCTTCAGTATATTTTGCAATGCTTAATAGTCCCTACAAATCAAAAGTTTGAAGTAAATTTTATTTATATTATTCCTATTTCACTAAATATTTTTAATTTAAGTATTTATTGGTTTTTAGTGAAATTCATCTACAACAGAGGGGATATAACAGAAGATCTCAGCAGATCAATCTTCATAATAATGCCTAAGACACCAGGTGCAAATGAATGTGAACTCCACTGAACAATCAGCCTAATGAACCACGTAACGAAACTGATCATCTGTATTCTCATAAACAGAGCACGCAACGGAATCAGGCCAGAGGTTAGGACAAGAACAGTGCGGGTTCATTAAAGACACTGGAACAAGGAATGCAATATTCATGCTCAGAATGTTATCAGAAAGAGTGATACAGATGTAGAAGGACGTGTATCTATGTTTCATAGACTATGCAAAGGCATTCGACAAAGTACGCCACAAGGTTCTGTTGGAACTGCTTAGCATCCTTGATATATTCGGGAAAGATATTAGAATAATCAAGAACCTGTATGCATGCACAAACAGTGAATGAGTTCAGTGAATATACAAAAATAGGGGTGTAAGGCAAGGATGTGTCTTCTCACTGGACCTATTCAACCTATACAGTAAGGCAATTCTGAGAGAATTGGAAATCCTACTGGGATTCAGCATTGGTGGCCACAATCTTACCAACATAAGATACGTAGATGACACAGTAGTCAAAGCAGACATAGAAAAGAAATTACAAAACCTCCGACAGAAGGTCGTGACGGAGACTGAGAAGGAGGAACTAAGAATAAACTATGAGAAGGAAGGCAGAATGCATGGTTGTCAGTTAAAGTATGAACCCGAAATGCGATTTGCAGGACGAGGACACTAAAACCAAGCAGGTGTGGAAGTTTAAATATATGGGATGTGTTTTGACAGAGGACAGCAAGTGTGACACTGAGATCTGTAGACATATTGGGATGGCCAAGGACACATTCCAAAAGCTGAGCAGAGTATTGTGAGACAGGAGCATCTCTTTGGTCACAAAGAAAAGAGTACTGAGCTGTTAGATGACATCTGTCCTTCCTTACAGCAGCAAACGTTGTACAATCTCTTCAAAGATGAAGAAGAGACTCAAGGCGATGAAGAAGAGGGATGCTGAGGATATGAGATCCTAAAGAGGTTGCAAACAAAGAGGAAGCATATACTTAACATCAGGAAGAGGTAGCTGAAATTTCTGGGACACGTAATGAGAAAAGAAGGACTTGGAGAATCTGATACTTCCAGGCCAAATAGAGGGAAAGAGAGACAAAGAAAAGTGATGCATGACATACCTGGCAGGCTTGAGCAAGTGGATGACAGAACATGGTCTGCGGGAGATGGCAGAGGGATAAGACTTATTGAGCACTACAAGGAATAGGGGGAAGTGGAGAGCCATGATCGCCTATGTCCTGAAAGGACATGGCATATAAAAAGAATACTTCAAGTAATTTTTCTTGTTTCAGTTAAGAAAATAAATAACCTAGATAAACATAAGTAAGATATGCTTACTAACTAAAAATTTCTTTTTATTTGATAATTTTTATTCAATATCCATTTTAATTTCTTTTCTATTTTTGTATCATTTTGAAACTTCCTTGCAAAGATTTGAAGTATTTTAAATTTTATTGTTAATTATTTTTTTGATAGCAACTTCAAATATATGTATATAAAATTCAATATTACATTGCTGAAAATATTTTGTTCATTTTTTTTTTTAAATTACTGAGGAGTTTAAAAAAAAAAAAAATCAAAAAGTGTTTATTTAGAATTTGTAAATTTGTCTGCTCTTCCTTAATGAAATTTTCAAATGTCAGATGGTCAATAAATTGATCTTTGGTCTTTCCTCTTAACAAATATTTTGACAATAAAAGTTTGTTTTTCTCAAGTTTGGGGCCTTTTTTCATCATCCTGTCCTCCTTTTTTCAGTGAATTATTGTGTGTGTGTGTGTGCGTGTGTGTATATATATATATATATATATATATATAAGATAAAATGTGGAGATAAATCATTTGACATAATTTAAATTTTCATCACTAAAGTGTAGTCAGAACAATTCAAATGTTTATACTGAGCAAAAAGTATACAAAAACAATTCTTTAGTCCACAAAACAACAAACAATACTCATTGTCCAGGAAGCAAGTTACAAAAAAGGAGAGGGCTAATTATCTCATGACATATCCAGAGAAATTATGGATGCACAGATGCTGGAAAAAACAAAGCTATTTCCAACAATTCTAGCATAATCTGACCAAAAAGAAAAATCATAACCAGTATACAAGATATGGTCAGCATAGTAAGTGTAATATTAATAGTTAACCAACATCTGAGAAGGAATACAGAATCAAGTTGGCTGAACAAGAAAATAAGGAGAGAGGCCATGGGGATTAAAAAAGAAAAAAAAAATTAGCCAACAGACAAAAAGAAATTGTTCAGGGAGAGAGAAGCATTGAAAATACACATTTTGCACATCATATATAAAGTTTTGCAGCTTGTTCTAACATTAATACAATCAGTAAGTAAAAGTAAGTATTTTGGTAGGAAGATTAGTGAAATCTCTCTGGGTGACATATGTATATAATCTGTTATACAAATTATAACAGCAACATCAGGGGGTTTTAAGATTTTTTTTTTTTTTTGCATTTCCTTTTAAGGTCTTGCAATAGTGAGTAGCCTGGTAGGGGCCAGATATTGCTTTTAATTACATGAATCACTGTTGTCGTCATCATCATCATCTTAGTGAAAGGTGGTCAAATTATATTTACACCAAAATGCACATGAAAGAGGCAATAGCAAACAATAAAAATTAAATTAGGCTCTTTTCAAAATCTACGTCATCTCAAAAATCCACCCTGTTTAGATTAGTAGTCACTGGCCAGCAGTGAAACTCAAAAACCCTCCTATTTGAAGAACTAGTCACTGACTAATGGAGAAGCAGCCTCCCCCCCTCTCTCAACTCTTGTATATCCAATCACTATCAGTGAGAAAACAGAATCAGTTGATATGGAGACACAAGATCTACAAGGACACCTCCCTCACTAAATCAAACCACAGAAAAGTAGAAAGAGGAGTTCCATTAAGCCAGAGCACCCCACTGCAGCTGATGCGGAAATGCATGCCTCTCCCCGTACAGACTTCACTGACCATCTGAATGCCTGCAGCAGATGTGGAAGACCCTCCAAAGTCATCGTTCAAAGCCAAGTTATGATGTCTGAATGTAAATAGAAACCTTTTTTTCAATTTTATTTTTTCTGGGTCTCTGATTTTTATTTCATGTAATTTTTTTTTATTAAAATAAGTCTTTAAAATTGCTTAAGAAAAAAAAAAAAAAACCCAATGAAAGTGTTTATGTCAATGCTAAAAAATATATTTGCATTTAATTTCTACATGTCAGATTAAATAAGAACCAAGTAAGAAAATCTGGCAATCTTTGTGTCTCTCAAAAGGATGTTTTTTTTCTTTTCCCTTGACACTACTATTATTATTTTAACTACCTTTACTCCTCAGCAATGTTTGTTTTAAAAAGCAATGACTAGAATTGTAATAAAACCTATACATTTTTTTTTGTTCTTGAGAATTTAGAACAAAAATATAAAACACTATTTATTAGATTGTTTATTTACAAGTATAATCTTAATTTTTCAACAGTTTAAGACCTAATATAATTAAAACTAATGCAATATTTAACATTTACCAATTTATAAAGAAATAAATATAAATAATTTTTGTTCATAAATTTATAAATATTTACTAAATTATTAAAATATGTAAATCAACAATAAGGAAATCTTTATTATTTAACATTTTATAAAGTTTGAATCAATTGGTAATTAATGGATGATTTGCCAACTCTTCCAATAAACAATCTAATAAATTAAGTGCTTATTATTTTTCTTGTCAATTCTAAAGAACAAAAGAAAATGTATAAATTCACTTTAATATGTTTAGGTTTTATTAAAATTCTAATCATCACTTTTTAAAGTGCTGAGGAGTGGAGGTTGTTAAAATAATAGTGATGTCAAGGGAAAAACTGCCCTTTTGTCACTATATATATAATTTTTTTTTTTTTTTGTGGACATGAAGTTCCAAGGTTGCCAAAAACCTTTATAGCTTTAACATATCCTATTATTTATTTTCATCAGAAATTTTTGGAAAGTGGAATATTGCTGATAGATAGACTAATACCATAAAATAAGCAGATGATGTCTAGACAACCAATGAAAAAAGAATATAAAAAATTAAAACTCAAAATAACTGCAAATTACTCCACTTCCAAAAATTTCTGATGAAGTTAAAAAGAATAGCCAAACATGTTAAATTTATGAAAGATTTTCCAATTTGTTTCTTATTTAATCACTCTGCCAGATTTTATGTATATTTTCAGTATCTAAAAATGTCTATTTACATAATACAAGGTCGTATACATTAAAATCATTTACCATTTATAAGTTAACATTTATTACTCAGGTAAGCAAGATTTTTGTTTAAAGAAAACTATATTATTAAACTAATAAAAAAAATCATTTCACCTTTTTTTACTTATATTTCGATAGGTGGAATATGGAGAAAAAAATTATTAGATCATCAGACGAACAAAAATCCATGACTATTTAATATACAAGGGGATGCTGAAAAGTTCTCAGCCCAACCCACTCACAAAAAAAGTATTCTGTTGCTCCGTCAATGAAATACTGATCTCGGGTAGGGGGTTGTGTGGGGAACTTAAAAATATGGTTTTCTTAATACAATGAGGCTAGTTCATTTGATTATTTTGTAAATTTTAGATGCCTTATTTTTAAAAAAAATATCTTTGAATGATTTAAAATGCAAATTTAAAATGTAAATATACTTTTTATTTTTTTTTTTAAATAAATGAGGCTAGTTTATTTTCTTTGAAAATTTTAGATAGCATTTTTTTTTAAAATCTTGGAACAATTAAAATTTAAAATCTAAATATATGGTTTAGATAGTTCATTTTCTTACTTTGCAAATTAAGATACATTTTAAAAAAAAACAACATCTCAAACTGATTTAAATTGCAAATTTAAAAGAATAATTAAATTCCATTAATTTCTATATCTGTGCCTGATTTACAACCTATTTATTCTTTTTGTTTTTGGTGGCATTGTTGTTTTAATGAACAGGAAGACTTCTTTACCATGATGGACAAGATTCCTATTTCAGTTATAGGAATTCTCATTCCAGTAAACAAAATCAGTTATTTGTTTTCTAAACATCTTTGTGTCTATCTATTATTAAAATTTAGTGATAAATGCATTCAATACGAAACTATTAAAAAAAAAAAAAAAAAAATTAAGAGAGGGATAACATGCCTTGTAAATATAGTTATATAATAATTTTAGGAAACTGGAATAAATAGATCTATTTGATTATCAGTCAAGTTAACCAATATTTCCTATATCTTGGCAGATATCATTGCACCAGTGGGGAAAAGGGCCTAATTTTTTTATCACTTTTTCCTTTCTGTAAAAAGAGCAATTTCAGGAGTTAAATTCTTCAAATTTCAGAGTAGCAGGTCTCTCAGTTCATAATTTTATGTTGATAAAAGAGTGCCTATGAGGATAATATGGGTACAGGCTGCTCCACTTGTGGAATCAGAATTATTTCAGGTGTTGAAAGAAGAAAATGCTAAAGCAATTTAATATGGAATCTTGCAAATTACAGAAGAGGAGGAGCAAGGCTTGTGGTGCCGCAATATACAATTCTCATTGCACTGCACAATTTCATATGCATACCAAAGAAGAAAAAAAAATTTTTTTTTCCTCTTTTCTTAGAGATTGAAAAGAATTTTAACAGAAGAAAGAGAGATGATGAATGACACGACAATTATAAGGCCACACACAAAATTCCAAAAAGTTTTGCATTGTCAAAAGCAAGAATATTAAACGATTCTACAAATATTTAAAGATTTTTTTTTTAATTTTTAAAACTTAAAAAAAGTCTAATACCTGAGTCCTCTCTAAATACTAGAGAGAAAAAAAAGTTCAAAAAGAGAAAAAATAAATTTAGAAGAAAAAAAAAAAAAATTTGAAAGAAAAAAAAATAAAATAAAATCTCAAAAGAGAAAATAATTAAATCTTCATAGAGTAAAAACATTAATTAAAATCTCAAAAAACTCAAAAGAGAAAAAAAATTAATTAACATCTCAAGAGAAAAAAAAAACAAAATTAATTAAACCTCGAAAGAGAAAAAAAGTTTTGAATGAGAAAAATAAATTTAGAGAATGAATAAATAATATTTTTAAAGAGAAAAAAAAATTAAATTTAGAGAGAAAAAAATATTATAAAAATAATTTTTGTTTGATTTTCTTTTTAAACTGAATAAAAAAAATTAAAAAATCCCCTCATTGTTTTTATTTCTTGTACCCCTGAAATAAAACAGAATTCTTGAGAAACATGTATAAAAGAAAGACATGGTCACTATCTCACCTGACCAGACACACAGTACTGGACATGATCAATATGTCAGCTACAGATATTAGTGAGAAAAAAAAAATTGCTTTTAGACTCAGAGGTAAGGTGTTCCTTTTTATGTGACCTGATAGAATATTCCAGGTGAAAAAGAGTTCATAAATAAAACCTTGAAAGAAATGGTAGAGTTATTCAACCATAACAGTTGGAAGCAGAATATTTGGATGATGTGAGAAGGTGGGCAAGAAAAAAAAAAAAAAAGAACAATTTGAAAGATTTTTCTTTTTTTTTTTTTTAAAGAAATAATATTTCTTGTAAATATGTTTCACTCAACAGAGAGATATAACTATCCTGTCCTCACCAATTTTATTTCATAAATTTCATTTTTTTGTTTTTTTAAATTACAATATCTGTATGGGATTTTTTGTTTTACCACTTATAATAATAATAATAAAATGTGTATGTATTTTAGGGGATTGAGATATTTTTTTAAATTTTTTTATTTAAAGGCCAACTGACCACATTTGTTGAAATAGTAGAACTAAGATTAGCTGCAAGGCTAAGATAGATAGAAAAAAAAAAAGAAAAAGAAAAAAAAAAGAAAAAGAAAAAAAAAGAGACTAACAGATTTTCAAACATCACTGAAAAATTCTTCCGTTTCTTTCTTTTTTTAAATAACAATTTTTTTTATTCAATTTACACATTTTTAATTGTTCAATTTCTTTTGTAACACAAGTATATATGAATGAAATAAACAATTACTAAAATCAAATCACAATCCGAAAGGATTTTGAGGCAATCAAAAAAAAAAAAAAAAAAAATAGTATTAATAATAATAATAATAATAATGAGGAGGAGGAGGATGACAAATGACATGATAACTTCTCATACAATACAAATAATAATAATTCATTTAGCAAGAAGAATTACCAACCTGAAACATACAACTATATATTCATGATCAATATTCATCAACATAGATATATTCATGTGCACACAACCTGAAAACAACTGAGAGGAAGTAAGAAAACAATAGTTTTTGAACCCCCCCAACTTTTTATTTATTTTTTCCCCCCCACAAATTGCCCAAAGAGAGTTAAGGCAAAG
This sequence comes from Acanthosepion pharaonis, assembly GCA_903632075.3. Classification (NCBI taxonomy): domain Eukaryota; kingdom Metazoa; phylum Mollusca; class Cephalopoda; order Sepiida; family Sepiidae; genus Acanthosepion; species Acanthosepion pharaonis. The sequence goes on from CAHIKZ030005377.1 coordinate 1,101,519, forward strand.
CTATTTCTATTTTAACTATCTAGGTGGTGGGGGAGGAAGAACTTTTGTTTTGTTTTTGTTTTTTTTTTTTTCCTTTTTTTCCTCTCTCCAGCATCAAAGTTGGTTATGCATTTTTTAATTTTTTTGCAATTTCTTTTTCTTTTTTGAAAAATTCCTTCATTTTTTTTTTTTCCATTTTTTCCCCTGCAAGTACTTCTGTAAATTCTAGCCCCAAAATACTAAATAACAATTACTTGTCTCAAAAGACAACTACAGGATTTATTATATAAACAACTTGCATAGAACTGCAAGTCAAAATCTATCAGTGCTAAATGGATTCATCATGATACATATGTATGGTGGTGACTGTTGCTGTGAAGAAAAAAGGAATGCAATGTTATACATATATATATATATATATATATATATATATATGCACACAAAGATGAGTCAAAAAGTAATGCAATTTGTTTTATTATATAAGAAATAAGGAAAACAATCAAACATTGTACATCAAGATAAACCTATACATCACAGGTCCACATCCCTACTCCTCAATATAGTCAACACCTCTTTCAAAGCCAGTGTTCCACCTACGATGAGGGCACGTGTTCCAGTTTTGTAAAACTCAGCTGGCCAAATCCTTAGAACAGTTTTCACTTCTTCATCACCACCATAAGGTCTGCCCCTCAGTGCCTCTTTCATTGAGAGATGGATGTCAAGGAATTGGCTACATCAGCAGCCAGCTGAGTTTTTATGAAGCTGGAATACATTCCCTCATTCCTAGGCAGAACACTGTTAGTGAAAGGGGTGGTAACTATGTTGAGAAGTAGGGATGTGAACCTGTGATGTATAGCTATATCTGGATGTATGATATGTTTGACTGCTTTCTGTATTTCTTAAATAATAAAACAAATTGCATTACTTTTGACTCACCCTCATACAATTTTTTTTTGTATCTTTTTCAGTTTATGTACACAACATCTGCCTAGTCAGTATTTATACTGAATATTGGTCTACCTCTACTATGAAATAAGTTTGGCGTAGAAGATAATTACATATGATAGAAATCTCCTACTCGATGTATGACATATACTCAAGAGTAACAAGCAATGTAACAAACAATGCCAATACCTCAAAAATGGCTCTCTGCAAAGAGGTGCTGTTGAAGGAAAATTGACACTAAATGCACAGGCTAAATATACAATTGAAAACAGTTCCCACAATAACACGATCACACTAGACAGAGCCGATATGATTCTTTATCGGTCAGATGGTCTGCTCCGAGTTGTCAATCATTCTTTTTAATTAGCAGGAAGGTGAACCGTGAATGAAGGTTCTTCGGTCTACCAATCCTTCGCCATCTTTTTCTTTTTTTCCTTTTCTTTTTTAAAAGTCATATATATTTTATTTTTATTATTTCAAATTAATTTTGGGTTGCACCAATTTTAAGTCACTGTCCACTGTCAAATCAAACCATACCACCAATTTTCCAAGATTTAAAGCTTTTGAAATGTATTGATTTCCTCAAAGTAAAAAAAAAAAAAAATACTATATATATATATATATATATATATATATATATATATTGAGTATGTGTGTGGAGATGAGACTTTCAAACTGGAAAGATTGCCCTCTTTCCAGAAAAACCATCAAATCCTTTCATTACATAAAAAGAGGAGAGAAAAAAAAAATATAAAGGAAGAACATCCCCAACAATAAAATTTACATTATCATAAAAATAAATATTGGGAACATTTTTGGGGGGGTTTTCTGATTTTTTTTTTTTTTTTTTTTTTTTTTACATTCTCTGTAAATTGAAGTTTTTTTTAATTTTTTTTTTTTAATTTCATTTCACAATTTTATTTCCCACCCAACTTTGAATTTTTACAAAATTTTACAAGAATTCATTAAAAAATATCTTCTAATATAGTGAAGCCTTAGCAACCAAATAACTGATAGCATACTAAAATACAGTCAATCAATTCACTTTAAAAAAAAAAAAAAAAAATATTGCCTTCCCATCCATTACTCTCTCTCTCTCTCTCTCCCCCATTAGAGAAAGAATTTGAATTAAATTCAATCAACACATTCATGGTCTATGCTACGCATACAAATAGTCACACTACAGCAGCAACTGCCAATAAAAAAAAAAAAGAACAAAATCACAATAATGAAGGCAAGAAGGAAATGGTTATACAAGTGTGTGGAAAATGGCAATGAAATTCTATCAATGCTGCTGACCATCACAAGGATTTGTTTTCTCTATTTTTGTCCAAGCATTCTCTTCTGATCATTTCAATAACTGAACAGACATCACCTTTAAAATGGGGCCCAAGGCCACCAAACAACAATAGTTATACAAATGTGTATTACTCGTTGAACACTGACATTAGTGATTTTTTTTTCTTCTCATTGTCTCTCTTAGTAAAATGTTACTTGCCTTCAAATTTGAATTCTTGTTTCTCATTAATCCCTGCCCCCTCCCCACCAAAAAAAAAAAAAAAACTACACACAACACAAGCAGACAACCGAAATGATCCCCAAAAGAAAACTCATATTTCAGAGAGCTGATATCTGTGCTAAATAAATGCAAAGAGAGAGAGGTATGAGGGAATAAACAAGAAAATGTCTGCAGCTTTTTATATATATATATATATATATATATACGCACACACATATGGTTATGATAAAAAATATACATATACTCACACAAGCTGTTATAAATACAGTGCCCAATGTTGTAAAACAGAGCTATTAAGTATATATTAGTGAATATACATAATATTCAGCACCTGAATATTTCAGATTTGCATGAAACTCGGTCATGCTATCGACGTTGGTTATTATGTATATTCACTAATAAAATACATACATACATACACACACATATATATATATATATATATTCCAACCACCTGAAGAAGGCCGGAGCGTACAACGGCCGAAACGTTGTGACAAATATGGCGACAAAGATGAGGACAATAGTCCGACTAATGTAAATACTATATATATATATATATAAGAAGTATGGATAGGAATCCAACAAAATACACAAGTAGAAAACAGATCTTAAACTAATATGTTTCACTTTATTAAAGCTTCGTCAGAGTACAAGATAAAAATGATTAAAAAGCAAAGAGACATAGATTAATGGTATGTTGTGTTTGACAAGTATTTAACCAATAAGAAATGACCAAACACAACATACCATTAATCTGCACCTCTTTGTTTTTACTATTTTTCATCATTTCTATCTTGATCTCTGATGAAGCTTTAATAAAGTGAAACATGTTAGACTGAGATCTGTTTCCTACTTGTTCTTTATATATATATATATATATATATATATATATATATATATATATATATAAGTGTGTGTGCCAACCAAAATAAAATAAAATAAAAAAAACAAGTATCTGACTATATTAAGTGTACTTTGCAATATAACAATTTTTTTTGGAACTAAAACACAATTTTGGTTAAAAAAAAAAAATGATAACATAAAAAATACAAATTGTGTGTGTGTGTGACAATGTTCCAAAAGTTTTGAGCCTAAATTTGACCCTTTTAACAGCAATTCCAAACTATTGTTTTCATTGACTGACTCATTATAATATATTGCATATAAATATGTTTTTGCAAAATTTGAACCTATCCATTGCACTTAATATTTTGTTTGATATACAGTTCCAGAAGAAATAAAAGAACTCAAAACAACTGGCAATTGACCAAAGAAAATCTAAGTCAAAAATCCACTACAGTTCTCAGATCTTCCTCAATAATTTGTCAGATGAGAAATAATAGGGCTTACCTTCAAAGTTAACATTGTTAAAAGAATCAAGACAAAAATTCATGTCAGTGGATGTAATTCAGTTGCATGTTTTGGTATATAAGGAACATTGGATAATTCCCCAATTAAAATTAAATCTTACTTTCAAATATTGTCCCAAATGGAATATGGTTTTATTTTTTCCTGGTACCTGAAAATCTACATGGATCATTGATTGCCAAACATTATTTACCTTTGTATAAACAAATACAAGACAATCATGAAAAAGAAAAAAAAGGGGGGGCACAAGAAACCAAGATCTGTTTAGATATTAAATGGAGCAGGATTTTGAAAAGAAACATTCCAAGTGTATTTATTGTAAAATAAATAAATAAATAAAAAGCTACTCAAAAATAAATATCAAAGAAAGAATAGATGATTGTAAAAAAAATTTATTTACTTGCAGTCAATGTTTTCAATGAAGAGTGACATTTATTTGTTAGATTTTCTTATTTTTTTTTTTTATTAGGTCTATAGAAAATGTTTAGCATCTAAATTCCAGTGTAGAATTTGAAAGTTGTTTTACAAAATGTGCAAAGACTGGCATAAAAAAAAGGAAATAAAATAACTAGAAAAAAAAATGGATGAGTTGGTAGAAGGCTTCTTTTTATGCAACTAACACCCAAATTTAAAAAAGAAAAAAGCCATGAGTTTGTGTCATTATTTACAACTATTTCAAAGTCAATGTAAAGACTGAATAATCTGGCTTCCATACATGTTTTGGATTTTTTTTTTTTTTTGTATCACCTTTCCTACCAAAAAATAAAAATGTATTGCACATCAAGCAAGCAAGCATACAAGCAAAGAGAAGTCTAAAAGACAAACCAGGAATTAATTTGTTTGGTGTATTTTTTGAAAAGAAATCTAATTTGGAAGCTTCAAAAGTAACCATTGCTTTATTTTATTCTTGAAGCAGACAGCAGATAGTTAGTCACAAAAGTAGACCATAATGCTATCACAGAAAACTAAGGGACATTCTCTCACATACCTGACTGTGGTTGACATTTGCCAATGAGAATTTGTGGAATGATAAAACTGTCTAGTCATAGCCAGGCCAAAAAATATCAGAGATAAAAAAATCCTGACAAAAGGAAGTTGTTCTAAAGGGACACCTTTAGTAATAAGAGTGAGGAATGCTATAACTTGAAAAAAACTATAGACCAATTTTTCAATCAGGACAGTTGGGCAAGGGAAACACCAGTTTTATGCGTGAACCAGTCCTACGTTAAATCTTAAATTAGCAGAACTGCAATAAATTCTTTTCTTTAGAAAAGAAATTGTTAAAAAAAAAAATTAAAAACAAAGCTAATTAAAGACAACAAGCAAAAGGCACGAAAGCCTTTCCCCGATGAGATAATGGAAACCGAGTAAAAAACAACTTTAAATCCCCAAAATATAAAAATATGGACAAGATTTTTAGTATTTCAGTTGTTGTTCTAAAGTAAGCCCCTGTTCAGTATTGTAGATGTTTTAGAAGTAGACCACTTAACATAAAAAGACATAAAAATTAGCCCAACTTGAAGCAACCATTTTATTTATCACAGTATAAGAAGTCAAATATGTAAAGCTTTTATTTTGTGAGCTATGACACTGACTTCTTCCAATGTGAACAGATGCACTCCATGAGAGATAGAGAGAAAAATGAAGGTGAAAGGGATGAATTAAGCTTTGATAGAATAGTAGATGATTACATTAGTTGGAAATATAAAATTAAGTATGACAATATATTAGAACATAGGGACTAGGATTGAATGAATTGCACATTTTCCCTTGGCAAACCAAGCAACATAAATTGCCTTGAATCACATAGATGAAAACTTAATTCCATTGGTAGAGAGAGAGAGATTGAGTACGGGGACTGGTTACCAAATGCTGTCAATGAAAAGAAAACCAAATAAAGGAATTTGTTTGCATTGAGCAGAAAGGAATTCAAGATATACAAAAAAAAAAAAAAAATGATTGGGGAACTCAGAAATAAGCATACCAAAAAGAGAAGGTGGTGTAGACAGAAGACAATATAAACATTACTGGCTTTTATCATTTGATGGGGTAAAAAGCAATGTCTACTACTGGACAACCAAGAAGTGGAGAGATTCAGAAGCAAACTGAAATGGCTTAGAAATTGAATAGGGCATAAAATCAAGAAGGTAGCTACAAATTATGAAAGGTGAGCATTCAACAAATAGAAAAGAACAGGAAGAAAAAAATGGAGGCATGGTAACAAAGGGAGGTAAGTATGATGAAATAGTAGCATGACCAATAAATAAATGTCAAATATTAAAAAAAAAAAAAGCGGATAAAAAAAAGATCAATTTGAGATTTGCGACAACAAATAGAGGAAGACATCCTGCTGTTTAAAGATTCAATCTGAAATTGACTAAAGTATTGTAACATTTTATAATTTATACTACTTATGATATGTTTTTTTTTACTTTTTGAAAACAATTTATCTTTTAATATTCCTCTAAAAATTCATAAGTATATGAAAATAAGTTTCAGTGAAAAAGAATAACTAGAATTTACCTTAAAATGTTAGCTTTTAAAATTAAAAACAAGAAAAACATTGTTGTGCAAAAACAATGGCATAGTGGTAGCTGTTCATCTGATTATATCAAGTGCTGCACATGAATGACTTGTATCTTAACAATGGCACCAGTTAAGGTTCGAAAATCAAGATGAACCACTGTACAGGCACTACAGGAGGCAATGAATATGAATAAAGTATTCCCCGATTTGTATTCCAATATGGAACAAGCCTGTCTTTCGGACAGATTTCTTATGGCAAAATGTTTACAACTGTGTGATATCAAAGAGTTGAAAACTTGCAAAGGGTTTAGTTATTACTTGTCTTTATTTTTGAAAGGAAAAAAAATGTTATAACATGACTTACCCTTGATACTAGTAATATTTTTTTTAAAGCTAAAAGTATAATATTAAAAAAAAAAAAATAATAGAAATTTCTTTTAAAAAATGTTTTGATAAAAAATAAAAAGTTCGATCAGGAATTAAACTAGAGTAGTAAATAACAAAATTAAACGTTACTTTTGTCTATGTATGTATATGTGTGTGTGTGTGTGTGTGTGTGTCTTTTATCTTAAAAAATTATATAAAAATAAAAAAGCAGAAACTCGAAAACAAATATTGATGAACATATGTATTGGGAAGAGACAAGGGGAGCAAAAATGATGGGAAGTGATATGGAAATCATTTCAATAGCTGCATGCACAGGCCCATTGCAATGCAGAACTGGATTTTACCCTCAAGAGGATATGGCATGGAAGCTGGACCCCAAGGCCAAAGGTGTGTTAGAGGTGAGAGGCAGGTAGGTAAGTAGGCAGGTAGGTAAGTTGACAGGTAGTAAGATAGGTGGTTATATACAATCAGGTCAGTCTAGAGAGGCCAAACAACAAGACCAGATAACAGTAGCAGTTGCAGTAATAGTAAGAGTAGTAGTAATAGTAGTATATGGCTATTGAACTAATGGTGAACAGCTGGTCTTGGTCACTGGCTGGTGCCCCACGCCGACGTTGCAGAGGTTTCATCTCCAAACTAAAAATTGAAAAGGAGGGTAAAACTAGATTGAGTACCACTTCCCAAAAATCAAGCAAAAAATAAAATTGTTTAAATTGTTAATAGGTCGGTCAATATTCAAATGTTGCCTTGTAGAAAAATTATAACAAAAGTTGACAATTTTTTATTTTCTAAATAGAAAATAAAAATAAATTAAAAAAAAAAAAAAAAAAAAAAATTAAAAAAAAAAGATTTTGAAGAAAAAAAAATGATTTTTAAATATGATTTAACGAGGTGGGACTCATCTCTTACCAACAATATACAAAGAGTATAATTAAAAATAGTGACAAAAAAAAAAAAAATAAATAAAAATAAATAAATAAAGGGGTTTAAATTTCCAGTACTTTAAAAAAAAAAAAAAAAAAAAATGAGGGGGGAGGGGGTAAAAAGATATAAAATTTTAATTAACTTTGATTTTGACTTAATTTCTCAAACCATAAAAACATTTCTGTTTAAAGACAAATTTTGAGCATTGACCAAATGATTAAAGACAAAATAAATGTGAGTTGTTTAAAAACAAGAAAGGTTTTGTTTGTTTTTTTTTTTTGTTTTACCTTGCTGAATCAAATAGAAAAACATAGAAAGAATAATCCAAGGAATTTTAAGATTCAATCCAACAGAGAAAAATAATAAAAATTTACAGTATAAATCTAATGTACATAAATTTCTTCCAAGATCATTGGTTGGTACCGTATATGTTGGTGTACAAGGTGACTGGGTATATAAGATGACCACCAAATTTTCAAGCTAAAATGTAGGTTTCAGGCTATATTCGTCATACAAGACAATCCTCCTCAAATTATATTTTAAAATGTATTGGATTGGATTTATTAAATAAATTCCGTAAACATATACATTCTTTGCAATCTAATTCTAATGAAAAAAAAAAGTGGTAGAGAGATACTGTCAATTAATTATCATAATCTACAATACCTCACGAGTGGGTGCCATGGTTTCGGTAGACTATTGCAGTAGCCTGAATGACTTTTCTCCTGCTAACCATCCACTCATTCCACTGTTCTTGAATACAATCTTTAAACAACCTGTGAGACATGCATCTCCTATGCTTACCATAAACCACAGGATTTAAAGTTCACATTTTATATCTGGAGTACAAGATGTCCTCCAATTTTGTCAGGGAAGGGTTTAAATTTTAATATAATCTTTAAATAACCTGTTGAGACATGCACCTCCTATGCTAACAACTTACCATAAACCACAGGATTTAAAGTTCACCTTTTATACCTAGAGTTTGAGGTATGTATGCCGACATATATGGTAATATAACCAGGTTTGAACGAGTGAAATGAATAAATATGAGATTAATTGAGAAAATTTTTTATATTTATCTTGGTAAGCAGTGGTAGATTAGATAAAAAAAAACCCAAAAAAACTCTGGATTTCATCTCATGAATATGAAAATACTTAATAAAATAACAGAAAAATAAAAGCCTTAAGGTGGTAAACCATTTCAAGGTTTTTTTTTCATAGATTTGCCAAATGTATGTAATATTTCATACAGACTTGAAGCAGTGTATTAACAAAGCAAGTACACTAAATGTAAGACTTTGTATTATAAAAATACACGTAAGAAAATAAGCAACAGCTTTGCTTATCAACTGGGTATCTGTTTGCAGAAAGAAATGGATAACATTCATAAAATAAGATTTCCAAACATAATATATCCAATGCCTAACCACCAGTTCTCATTCAAGCACCAAAGTTAAGCAACTACCTACTCAGTTCCTAGATGGGTGACTGCTTGAGAACATGAGGTGCAGCAAGCTTGGATGTGCAGATGGTGTAGGATAATGGCTCAGAATGAGAAATCAGAGAGCCAAGTTCAAATCCTAGTCAAATTTGTTACATTCATTTATGTGCAAATACCCCTGGGAAAGGTATGAATCCATCTATTCTCCCCACCCCAGCTATGGGTTAAATAGCAAGATAGACTAGGTCCTATAGCCTTGTTTGGTAACCAGTCTACTGCAGAAAGTAATGGGAGCCTTATACAGGAATTCTTCTGCCAACATGTCAATCATAAATCAAAATTAGTCAAGATCACCCAAGACCGTCATATCGACCGCTAACAACACATACTGGGCTAGTACAGTAGAGTAATGGCCTACGTCCAACAAAGGACCTTCACAGGTGAAGAAGAAAACTGCTTGGTCTTTCAACAAAAAAAAAAAAAAGTTTATTTAACAGATTATAATTAGTATACTGTGATCAGTATGAAAAAAACAATAAGATTCTTTTGCAACAGTTGGTTCAATTTATCTAGTAGAGAACCCAATAGTAGTCGATTTACTAAGCATAGTTTAGATGTGGTACAACGAAGAAAGTATGAAGCCCTTGGTGACGATAGAACTCACTGCTCAGTCATAACTGATCTAGTGAGACAACATTACATCACATGCCCAAAGCTCCATAGTAACATATACATACATACATACATATATACATATATATATATATATATATATATATATATATATATATAGTGGACTATCCTATCGTGAATTTTAAATGACGGTCAGCAGTGAATGGTGCTTTTTGTTTTACACTTATGCATGCTAGCAGAGGCTATTGTGGAGAAAATTAGGTAAAGGAAAGACATATTTCATTTGTGCTTTCTAAATTGTGATACTAGCCCAGCCTTGTTGCAGGCAACAAAGCCATACTGACAGATGAAATTTGTTACAGCAGGATTTTGATGGTGTCTCTGCTTCAGAGCTTGACAAAGCTGATCATGGTGCTTCAGTCTACTGTCTTCAAAACCCATTAACTTAATGAAACATGTCTTACACCACTCCTTTCGGTTTGATGCTTGGGCTTCCCAGGTTTTCAAATCAAAATTAAGAGTTTCAAGTTGTTTTTCAATTTGTAAGAGTGAATGCTAAACTGAATGCTTGGAGTTTGGTAGTTGTTCATACAGCACCATATAAATATATATGTATAATTTACACAAAATCCACAGTTACCTCATAGAATAGGTCTATCCCCACATGAGGTAATTTTGGATTTTATTGTGTAATTTATATGCAGTGTTATAATGAATACATTGAGCTCTTTTTGTGGATCAGTTTTAATATTACTAAGATCCACTTGGATTATATACCAACAAATGTATTACCTGTACTATATATATATATATATATAAGTAAAAGTTTGTTACTTAGCTGATTGATGTTACCTTCCACATCCTGACTCCAGAGTTTCATAGGTAGACCTGCCCATCCACTATTCATACAGGTATCAGCAATTTACTGCTTATATTTTTTCCTTTTTATACACTTATCATTAGTATAAATTTTTGCCATATTTTCTGTGTTATGTGTGCATATGCAACCATCTGTATCGTGTAGGATGCCATGATCAATTGTCCTTCTCATTTTTGGGTTTTTTTTTTCCACTTTACAGTTGCTCTTTAGCTTTTTCTCTTTTCTTTCCTCTTTCTTTTTTTTCTTTTGACACTTGCAGTTTGTGGAAAGTTGTTCCAATCTCTAGACACATCACCAATTTTAATTTTAGACAAAACGATTACCAAAAGGTTCATCTATGAAACTCTGTAGAGTTGGTGCTAAATATAACATCAATCAGCTAAGTGACAAATTTTTTTTAATCATATATATATATATATATATATATATATATATATATATATATAAATGGACGTCAGTGTATCACACTTTTTCAAATTTACTCCTAAGTAAAAGCTAAAAGGAGCAGGGAGGTAATTTAACACAATGCTAACCAGTTATATGCTCGTTCAGCTTCTTACATAAAATTTTCTATAACTGATTAGCATCGTGTTAAATTACCTCCTTACCCCTTTTAGCTTTTACTTATTTTGAAAGTTGAACGTCAGACTTTGATACATCTTATGAAATAACGTAACAACTTGTATCTGTCAACTGAGGAAATTGTCTAGGATTTATTTATATGCAGACAACTTTGTGTCATAACCTATATTAAAAAATTTTTTCCAGCGAGTTTGAATTTAGTGTAGGTTACACTCAATTGGTTAATCACGGCAAAACCCACAAGCCTATTTTTTTTAAAGTATTCTGCTTTTGAAATTAAACCAATCTTTCGCTTGCCAATAGTCTGACATTCTGATAAGAGAAAACATTTTCTAATAAAGTTTTAGATGCTTACATATTGTTAAAAAAAAAAAAAAAAAAAAAAAAATCGCCTTGCTACTTTTTAAGCTTTGCACCATGGCAGAACATTACTGACCCAGGTTTGCCTCAGAAATAAAAAGATGTCTGTTTGCAAGGCCAAAGCTGACAATACACCATACAAATTTGGTATCAAAATTGATAAACAGTGAAATATTGCATATTTTAAAAACTATCAAATCAAAATTAGTCATACAATAAAAATGGTCAAAACTATTGTTTTGTATTTATTTTTAACAAGGCAATAGACTAAACAGATTTAAGTAAAGAAATAACTGTAAAACACTTGTTCCTCAGTAAGTTTATATTACACCAGTTTTAATTTTAGAAGAAATTAAAAACAAAAAATATCAACATGGTATTTAAAAAAAAATAAAAATAATCAATATTTGTGAAAAGTCCTATCACTATAAATTAAATAAATAGAAATAAAAGATAATTCATCTAACTTTACCCTAAATAAACTAAATAGTGTACATATTTTTAAAAAAAAAAAAAAAAAAAAAAAAAAAAAGAAGATTTATGAAATAATCCCATCACTATGAATGGCCTAAAATTTTAGAAATGCAGAGAAATTCTTAGAACAAATAAAAATTAGGAAACAAAAAATATATTCATGAAACGAGTTTAGATTATTCAATGTGTACAAAAGTTTCCTGTGTTTTTTTTTTTGTTATTATTAAAATTATCAGAAAGTGCAAAAAGTCATGGGGAAAGGGTTACACTATTTATTCCTGGCTTAGTAGCAAGTCCCATGGGTCCGACAAAGTAAAACTGGCAGCTGCTCTCGAAAAGGACCTCCAATCAGTGGTTAACTGAGGCAAGGAATGACTTGTAAATTTTAAAGCCTCTCCCCACCGAAAAAAAATGATTTTATTTAACTACCCATCTCCCCTTGCATCCCCCAGCTTTTAAAACAGGATAAGCACTGAATATAATACACTCACAATTTATTTTAAGTGTGTATTCAGTCCCTACATTTGCAAAAGAAAAAAAAAGGCACTGGAAACTTTTGCACACACCTAATATTACCCAATTTCTGCATACTGCCAACTTGGAATTTATATAAAAGTTTGAAATTTAGAAACTAACTTTTTCAACAACTTGGCTTTTGTTTTGTGTCTGTATTTTAACATATTTTAACTGTAATTGTCTTTTTTTAATTGTTCAGATGAAAGTTAAGATAATAGCAAAAAGAAAACAAATTTAAGAAAGAATTAAAACTGACTATATATATATATATATATATATATATATATATATATATATATATATATTCTGTTCTTAAGTATAATAAAAATAAGCTAACTGCAATGTCAAATGGAAAAGGGTGAATGGGGAAAGGTCAGAAATAACATTCAGCAAGATAAAAACTTTTGAATTCAAAGAGATGACACATGATCAGTTTTCATGAAAAATCATCTTTCCAACACACAGCATTAGCAATACAATGGAGCCACCCCCCCCCTGCTCCTAAAAAAAAAAAAAATAACAGAATAATCATAATTACATCTTCCAAATAAAGTTATCAATTCAAGAATTTAAATTATCATCATAATCACAAAAAACATCAACATTTTATATAGTATTTTATATCAACTTCCTCCATGAATTCTCTACTTCACTAAATTAAATTTTTTAAAATAGCCTCATATTCTTAAAACCACCTTTGGATTTGGAAAAACATAATGTATCAGAAATTAAACAAGAAGAAAAATATATCACCCAAAAGCAATAAAATTTATTTTAACTATTCTTTTCTTTAAGTAAAAACTAAAAAATTTATTCACTCTCTGAGAAGAAAACTTCAGATATATTTAAATTTATATCAGATCATATTTCAGACTAATAAGCTCAAAGAAGCAGGAAAAAAAAAACATCTTTGGATTTCTGGAAACATTCCTCCTATAAAAATGGTTTCAAATCTGGTGATGTAGCTTCTTTTTGCAGTGTTTCCACAAGGGAGAGGGGGAAAAATTCAAATAAATTATGTTGCAAGTAAAATTCAGAATACGAGGCTGTGTCATATAAGTTTCTCTCTCTCTCTCTCTCATATTATATATCTATATAATAAATGTGTGTCACTGTCACACATTTTCAATTAAAGGGACACAACTCTAACTTTCAATAGCTCATGTTACAGAAATTTTGAATTCCCAAGTTTTCATTCCTGCAATTGTTTTCGATTTTTTTAACGTGATTTTTTGTGACAAATTTTTTGTACGATAACAATTTTTATAACTTGGAAATAAATTTGGGGATAATCAAAATTAATTGTGAAATTCAGCAAAAATCCCCCATGAACTAAATAATTGTTTGTATGAAAAGTAAGGAGTTATGCACATCAAATTGTCTTTAAATTAAGTGGCAGCAGAAGAATTATCAATGAACTTTTAAAAGGTAAACTTAAATATTAATGCAATACTTAAATGCAATGATCAATTTTGAGTTTTTCTGTAGTTTATTCTTGGCTATCACATACGGCAGCAGTATGCATCACAAAAAGAAATCTCTGCCAACAAAGGACCAGATTGCAATCAAAAGAGCCAAGGCTGCAGTAAGGAAAAGAAAGTCCCTTGCAAATGAAAACCCAGATCAAACGGCAGCCAGGAGAGCTTTCAATGCTGAGAATATGCAAAGAATTAGGGACTCACAAACTCCTGAACAAGCCAAAGGCCCAGTCAAGAGCCCTCTGCAGGAGCTATGACTTTAAGTGCGTACTGGTATATGCATGAAATTTAAAGTTGTAGCCAGCCAATAGAGACATTTTTGATGGAATAATAAAACATTTGCTCTGTCATAAGACATGCAGCACTTTTACTCTTCAGTGTTTTTTGACCCATAAAATAGATGAAAGAGAGAGAGAGAGAGAAGTGCATGCGTATATTTAAAGTGGAAAAATCATTGTTCTATATTTAAGCTGTGAAATTTACTTATAATATAAAAAACACAGTATATCAAATTCATAATTATAATTTCAAATTCATATTGCTGAAGAAATGTATTTGAAGTTTACAACTTTAATTTTATTAATTTCTAAGACAGGCAGGTTTTTAAATTAATTATTGTTATACTTATAAAATCCCTCACCTTTTACCTTGAAGTAAGGGATGATTAATATCAAGTTTTCAAGGTGTTACGCAAATAAACAATGATACAATTTCACAATACATATGAAGTGAGACAAAACTAATTAAAATGTTTTATGTTAGCTTTCTATAAATGATAACAAGAAATTAACTTGCTAATTTCATGAAAGAAGACATTATGAAATTATATGATGACAATATAAAATCTCATATCCTTTTTTGTTTTCAATCTTGTTTTCAATTTTAAAACAAAACTATTTTAGGCAGAGAAATAAATATAACATTATTTAGGTATTGATATGAAAAGGAACAAAGGCAAATGAATTTGGGGAACAAGAACGTTTAACAGAACATGAAAGGAAGATTAAACTCTTTTTTCACCTGCCATAAAGGTAGAAAATAACGAACAATACATATTAGGTTGGAAAGAAAGTCCCGTCACATTTCTGACGTGATCACCTTGAGGATTTGATTGGATTTTTTTTTTTTTTTTCTTACAACTTATCAAACCTTTTGCAGCTTATTTAAAGTCAGAAAATATTTTTAGAATGTAATAATTTTGGGGGGAGATAATGATTTTTACTGATACAAGTTCTACGAATTAACCCATAGCTAGGAGGGAAAAGAGGTGGCTTATTACATTTTTCCAGGGGTATATGCATGTAAGTGAAATATAATGAACCTGACTGGAATTGGAACTCAACTCTATGATTTCCAGTTCGAAGCCATTATCCATTGCACCACCTACACATCCAAGCTTACAGCATGGTATTTCCAAGTGGTCACCTATCTAGATAATGACCAGACTCGAGTTGCTTAACTTTGGTGATCACATGAGAAATGGTGCTCCAACATGATATGGCCATAAGCTTTATCACTTTGGAGATAATTTTTCAGTACTTACAGTAAAATCTTTATTACTATAAAAATTTGAACGTTGCTTGTGTGTTTGCCAGAAGCCATATATAGAGAGTGGTGAAAGAAAGATGTACATTTATTATCATGTAGGAAGCAGGGGGAGAGAAAGAAATGAAAAAAAAAAAAAAAAAAAAAAAAAAGCTTTCTCTTTCCACCTTCCCATGATTATGTGTGTACTTATTTATATTTCAGCATTCTTTAAACAAACAATATTTTAAATATTCTTATTTCAACTTTCTTCAAACAGACAATTTTTTTAAATGTCGAAAGCAACTTCAATAACTGCAAATAAATGTATTTTTAAAATATCTCTACTTTCACAAAATCTTCATGAAATTAACTGTAAACAGTAACACAACAAAATTGATCCAATGGGTCACAGGTGGTCTAGTAACCAAAATGAAATAGTTCACATTGAGGAATATTGGTATCAGTTGGAAGAATTGCAAAAGATTTTGCAGAAAAAGCACCCATCATTGCTTAATCATAAGGAATGTCGGTTTTATACAATAATGCAAGACTAACGTCAGTGAGGAAAAAATTATGTCACTAAATATGGAAGTTTAATTTTATCCTCCTTACTCTCTTGTCCATTGCAACATTTTTTTTTCTTGGTGGGAAAACTTAATTATAATGAAGAGGTTCAAAAGGATACAGACTGTTTCTTTGCACTAAAACCTGAATTTTATGCCCAAGGGTTGGTTTGATTATATTTCGTTTAATGACAGACAGGTCATTTTACACCAACCAGGTGAATACATATACTACATATATACATATTTCTTTTTTTAACAGTTTGAGGGGATCAGTTTAGCTGCTATAATTCATTCTAAATAGATTGGATTACATTATTGATAATGTGAGGAAATATTATCTTGATTAAATATATAAATTAAGACCAAACAAGTATTTCATTTTTCATCTTCAAATGTGACAGGACTTTCTTTTCCACTTCTGTGTGTGTGTGTGTGTGTGTGTGCACAAATTAATGGATTATTATTTTTTAATTTGATATTACTATTATTACTTCATGTGTTATTTTTAGTGAATAAATTTATTTAAGCAGATGCCCTGTTTAATTTAAACAGTACTGATTTCATTTACTGTCTTGTGTACACAGGGAAAACTTAAAATGTCAGAGGACATATTTTCATTAGTAACTTTTGTGCACACCCCCCCCCCGAGTACACAGGACAGTAGACAAATTAAATACCATTTAAACAGGACATCTGCTCAAATACTGGTATTCAATAAAAATGCAAAGTTTTATATGTATACATTCCTTTTGATTTCTTAATTATGAAGATCTCGTAGATACAACATTTTTGCGCCTAGACATCGTCAAATCAAATTAGAAGCACAGCCTGTTATTTCAACACACAAAGGGACACAAACCTTTTATTTAAACACCTGGGAATATGAGAGAAAACATTTGTCAATGACTGGAGAGTACAAAAGGATTTTTGATAAAATTCATTCTGATGAGAATGCAAGTTTGAAAGAATGAGGAAGACTGAGAAAAAGAAATTTAACGTAAAAAATATGGATGCATTAATAGTGAAAATGAATGTTATTACATCAGTATGAAAAAGAAAGGTGTGTTAACCCATTGTACCCAAGAAAAATGCAATTAAAAAATAATAGATAAGTAGGTACCTACAAAAAATGTAATACCTAAAATGAAAAATCTTTCTTGAAGCTTTAATTTTAGTTTTAATTTCAAGCTAATAGATTAAATTTGATATTCCTAATAAGCAAAATACTTTGGTGTATTTCAAACCAAATTTAAATTGATTGGAATTTTTTTTCTTTTACTTATCAGCAAAACTGATAAATTAATCCATAGTGACAAATCTGTCAATACAACATAATTATCTTTGAGAAAAAAAAAAAAAAATCTTCAAAAAAATAAAATATACTTTTCTGAAACATTGACAATGATTATCTGATTTAAAATTTAATTAATCTAAATTTAAACAAATATTACTTACTTCTAGTTTAAAATATTGCAGAAAACATCTGTTTTAAGATGGAGGGGGTGTTTTTTTTTATGTGGTGAGCAATGTATTGACAGTCTGATGATTGGGAAATTTAAATAAGGGGCACATACAAGTAATAGAATTACATGACCAATGCAACATGAAAAAATAATATATATATATATATATATATATATATGTGTGTGTGTACGAGGTATATATATATATATATATATATATATGTGTGTGTGTGTGTACGAGGTATATATATATATATATATATATATATTTTTTTTTTTTCTTTTTAACTACCCAATATTCTTAAAAATTTTGAATATTTTAAACATTCTAATATTTTATTGAATTTTAGAAACTTTGGCTTCATAGTCTTTATTACAAAAATGTGTGGTGAAGAAATTTTGGAAAATTAGCAATAAATTTTAAATTTACTATCAGTACAACACTTATTTTCTGATAATCTTGTCATATTTACAAAAGTTGACATGTTTATACACACAAAAAAAAAATTCAAAATTCTTTTTAAAATACTGGGATCACTAAATTGTAGTAAGCTTTTCCATTTATGATTAGTAAATCGTCATCATCGGAATCCATCCGTCTTGAGAAACAATGGAGTAGCACTGGGCGCTATGAGCCAGGGTGGGATATATGGAGGACTAAGGCTGCCCAAACGTCTAGTTCCCCCTGTTGGCTTTGCTAGTAGAGTCCAAAGTAGAGGATAAACCAATACAGTTTGTTACCAGCACAGCTGCAGGAGTTGCCAGAAGGTAGCACAAAGTGCCATCCATCCACCTTAGGGGCTCCACTCTGGGTTTTGAATTCAGAGTTGTCCTTCTCCTAGACCAGTTGCCATCCAAGGCTATAGAACCCAGTCTGTCCTGCTATTTACCCATAGCTGGAGGGAGAAGAGGAGGATTCACACCTTTCCCAAGAGTATTAGCACATAAGTGAATGTAATTGATTCGAATGGAATTTGAACTCTGCTCTCTGATTCCTCAATCCCAGCCACTATACATTACTCCACCGTGCCTCCTCAGATTAGTAAATAGTTTTTGCATAATAGCATTATCACCTAACCACTACAAAGAAAACATTTTAAAAGATTTAAAACTTTATAGGTTATTATAATTAAAATTTAAGAAGAATGAAAACTATTCTCGTAAAAATTCATTATTAATCACAAAATTTTTTTTTCTTAAACGATAATGTCCATTTATATATCTTATTCGTAAAAATAAGTAAAAGCTTTTCTAACAAAAAATGTCATTTTTTTTTTTTTTTTTACATTTTTTATTTTACAATTCAGGGAAGATTCTCTACAACTGGGAATCCTATAGACCAAAAAATTTGGTGATTTAAATTCTCTGAGCACTTGTCTTTATAACTAATTTAAATATTAAGTGATACAAAAAAGAATTTCTGAAAAGTTCATAAAATTAAATAAATAGAGTGTGACAGATTAAAAAAAAATATTTTTTTTCTAAAAAAAACAAAAAGAAACATTTAAAAAATAATTCATAAAAATCTGACGATTATTTTATTTTTGCAAGAATTTCCAAATCAATGTGTTTTCCACCACAAAGAGACACTCACATTTCGTGTACAATTATGGTTGACACCAAAAAACAAGATATTTTAAGCAAAATTTCTAGGGTTCTAAAAATAAAAAAAAATTTTTTTTTTTCTTTTTACATGAAAAAAATCCTTTAATTTTTCCTCTCCGTGAATTGTCAAAGATTTTGACAATAAAATTATGTTTTTATTATGTTTCGTGGTTTTTTTTTTTTATTATGTATCCTCATTTTTAGCAAATTTTGATGTATCTAAATAAATATATTGCTAAAATATGAACTAAAAAATGATGATCATTTGTTTAAATATAAAAATTAAATAAATTTTACAGAGGAATAAAAAAAAAATAACTATAACAGATTTCCTCACTTTCATCACACTTCGTCACTTATGAGATCATTCTTTGAATTCTATCAAAGAAAAACGCAAGTAAAAAAAAAAAAAAAAAAAAAAAAAATGCTATGCTTAAAAGGGAGGCAACATCGAAATTTAATGCTAAAAGTTATCTCCCTTGAAAATTGCTATATCATTTCAGTTTAAACATTTAAGTCTTTGTTTCTTTAAATGTAAATAAGAATTAAAGAATAATTTTACTATGGAATGGATTATATATATATATATATATATATAACGATTTAAAGAAAATATATATATATATTTGAATTTTATTCATATTAATCATCATGTTACTCAATACAGTCACCACAAAAATTTAGCCAATCCAATTTTTCAGCCAACATCAGAAGTAAAATCATTATTAATAGTGGAAAATTGAATACAATATTTGGAACCATGTTGCCCCCAAGCCAGTTACACATTTAAAGAAAGAAGAAGAATTCACTTTCCTTTTTATATACAGTCTGAAAAATGGATTGACTAAAATACTGTGGCAATATCAAGAACACAAAGAGTTTCAATTACCCCAAAATAAATTTGGAATCAAAGTTTTTCATTTGGAAGTTCTTTGAGCTTCAAATAGACAAACCCAGATGATTTATTATTTTGGGGAGAAAAATCCACCAGAGGGCACCCTTATTCCAATCGCCCCCTTTTTATTAAATATTCAAATCAAGCACTGTCCTTAAATGCTTGCAACTTAAATTAAGGGGTGAGAGGAAATATTCTAACCCCCTCATGCCACATATATATATATATATATATATATATATATATACAAACAAATATAAATATATATATATATATATAGGATTAATACAAATATAAATGCCATATATATATATATATATATATATATATATATATATATATATATATATATATATATAAATATAAATATAAATGCCATATATATATATATATATATAGGATTAATAAATATAAAATGCCATATATATATATATATATATATATACAAATATAAAATGCCATGTATATATATATATAATATTAATACAAAAAAAATGCCATGTATATATATATATATATGATTAATACAAATATAAAATGCATATATATATATATATATATATAGGATTAATACAAATATAAAATGCCATATATATATATAGAGATTAATACAAATATAAAATGCCATATATATATATATATATACAAATATAAAATATATATATATATATATATTATACAAATATAAAATGCCATATATATATATAGGATTAATACAAATATAAAATGCCATATATATATATATATATATATATATATATATATATATATTTTACAAATTAAAATTTTTTCTTCCTGACTAATGTATTTAGCACCCTTATATTTTTTAATTATTTTCTTCCTTTCAACTTTTATATATATATATATATATATATATATATATATATGAGAAGCTGGAAAGTTTTTTTTTTGTGATGTGCTCCATCCAACTGGGCTTTTTTTGACGTTGCCACATCTAAACATGTGCAGGAAATTAGAGATGCTGGTATTTTCAAAATTTTTGAGAGAATGTTTTTTTTTGTGTCTCTTGTTTCATGCACATGTGTAGATGTGGCTACATCAACAAAGTCCGGTCCTATGAAATCCTAACAGATGAAACGCGTCACCAAAAAACTTTTCCGGGTTGTCATATTTTTCTAAATACTGTTTGTTGATATATAAAATTATACAAAATTATATATATATATATATATATATATATATATATATACTACTTTCATAAGATTTCAATCAAAATGCACTTGGATCAGAATATCAAGAATCATTCAGATCATAAAATATTCCACTGTGCCTACAAAACAAGACTTATAAGTAAAAATAAAAAGATAATTTTTTAAAAGACTGATATTGTGAGAAAAGATAGGATTTCAGTTTACAGATGTTACAACAACTATTTATAAGTTCATCCGGAATCATAAATTGCTATTCTAATTTAGGGCTTTCTTTTCATTTTTACACAAGGATGTTGATGATATTAGATTATGAAAATAATGAGCATATCACAAATTAACTATTTCTTACACAACTGTAATGAAACAGATTATGTTAATTCCACACTCAACAAAAAATATGAAAATAAACTTTCTAAAAGCAAACTTAATTCCAAGCAATTATCTATTACACCACCTGCACCTCCAAGCTTACAGCACTTGGTATTACCAAGTGGTCAGTCATCTAGATTACTTAATTTGAGACATTCTAATTATATAACAGCTTTCTAAACTGAGAAGAAAAGTAGACTGGATATTTTTAAAGATCATCAAAAATTGACCCACTATTGTTTTTTTACACTTTATTTCGCTTTTATACTTTTTACCATCCATTTTATCAGTACTTCTTCATTACTTTTTAAAATACCTAAAAATAAATAAAAATCATGAAAGAAGAAAATTTAAAAAAAAAAAATTAAAAAAAAAAATAGTAAAATGTTTTTATATTTTAATCCTTAAAAAAAAAGCCCCAAAAAACAATTTTTTTTCATGCTTAATTACCATTTTCAAATTTATTTTCATTTTGAAATTCTTTAAAATTTTATTATACTTTTTTTTTATATAAATATTTTATTAAATTTTTTTTTCTAAAATTTTTATTCACTTTTTCCATTAGTCTTTGAGACTACCTGAAACAAGAGACACATCACCAATGAAAAATAAATTCAGTCTAAACCTTTAAATTGAATCACAAGCAAAAATACTTTGCATTGGTTTGGGTTAAAATACTAGAATCTATGCTTAAACCACTCAAATTCCTACTTGGATTGTCAACTAATTTCAACAGTTTTTACAGTCAAGTAGATTTAGTGTGATGACTTTGAAACATTTAAAATTCTCAGGTACAATGGGTTGTAGAAATTTTAGTTACAGTACATTTGAGAACATCTTTTTTTTTCAGTTTGGACAAAGAGAAAGTGCAATGGACATCACATCAATTGAAGTGTATATACTAAAATATTTAACACATGACAACTACCACATGGCATTTCTCTTTGAATCAGAACAATCAATAGAAACTACACATAAACAACGTGCTAACTGTATTCTAACTACGCACAACCACATCGGGAGTATGTATCTATGTGTACATGCACATATACAGAGGCACACAAATACACAGGATCGAAAGGAAAGGATTAAGAAAAGAAAAATTGCTTGAAGGAAAAAAAAAAAAAAAAAGGAAACCAAAAAAAATAAGTGAGGTGAGGTGTTGACGCTACATACTAAATAAATGCAAGTGAAACATTTTCCTCTCCATTCTCAAATTTTATTTCTCAAGATTAAAAATTATTCCACGTCTTCTCAAAGAATTGAATCAAATGCACATGTAGAATTGTTGCTGTCTTTTTCTCCCCATCCCTGGATTTAAAAAATTGGAGGTAGGGTGGGGTGAGTAAGCATTTTTTAGAGGGGATTGTACACACCAAGGTAGGAAATAACAGTGAATTATAATAGAAAAGTAAAGATGAAATTACAATGTGAACATGGACGGAAAAGAAATGTTAGTGTCAAACAAGGATGGTGTTGCATGCTTTGTGATTAAGCTGATTAAAAGATAAGTAAAACGGCAGGTCTTAGGATTGACATGATTACATACTTTCTGTCACCTGGTTTATCTAATCTAGCTTTAGGCATGCTACATTTCAACAAGCAGAATGGTTTATTCATCAAAATATATTTGGATAAAACCCAGTTTTCAAGAAATAATTAAAAAAAATAAAATACCTAATCAATCACAGACAAAGAGAGCATTGTTTTTAATATTACTGTAAATGGCTACAGATTGTACATATGCTGTCTTTTTCCCACTCATTACTGATGAAATTAAAAATGTCGACATCAGACCCTAGAGCAGTGGTTCCCAAACTATTTTTCTCTGGGCTGCATTTTCAAAATGTAAATTTACTAGCTAGCGCCTTAGCAAATTTTATGTGATAAAAAGTAGATTTAAAAATAAAAACAGTGAGAGGGTTAAAGAGAGATGACTACGTATTCAAAGTTGGAACATTATCATTGATAGCTCTCTCCTTCAATTTGCAGACCCTAGTAACTATATTCTTAATACAATGATAAAATCGGTGATAAATTATTTGTAACTATTTATACTCGGACTCATACACGCAATTCCAAGTAATCTGTAATGATATTTTAAATTTTGAAATATTTATTTTTGGCGTAAGAATTTTTTGAAACTATTTCTTAATCTTTGATTGTTTTTCAATCATTCCGCCTCACCTGCTATCCTCTTTCGCTGCACCTATGAGGGCAATGCACCATTTGGGAACCACTGCTCTAGAGAAATCGATTTAAGGCTGATATTTCTTAAGACTAAAATCTGTTAAGGGGTTTGCCCATTCATCAGATACAAAATGAAAAAAACTGACATATATGTATTGGAAAAATGTCAACCTATCTACAGAGTAATTGAAAATCTATCTCTTACTTAAAAAGAAATCCAACCAAAGAAAGGTATGGTAGGCAGCATATTGTTTAATTTTCAAAGACTTTGGCATTTCCTGTAAACTTTTTAGAATGTCTTTCCCTTTGTTAATCCAGTTAAAGAACTAAAATATTGAAAAATTAAACCTTCTCCAAATTAACAAATTTCTGACCATTTCATTGTTTCTGGCATCTTTTTCTGTAAACTAAATTCTATTGCTTTCCAGCAAACTGGTATTGTAATTTCTATGAAAAGGCAACCATAAAAGCAAATTTTTTTTTTTTTTTTTTTTTTGCCTGAAAACTGACTTCATCGAAAGCATTAAACTGAATCTTCACTGAATTTTTCACTTCACTGAAAAATCAAAACGTAAAAAATTAAAGGGAAATAACTTAAAGGGAAACTGAATAGTTTTCTTCTTATCTTCTATCTAGATAAATAAACAACAAATTCTGTCTGTCTGTGTTCGCATATCCAAAACCGCTCTAACTTGGGCTACCCTTACTCTAAATAGACATATTATATTTTTTGAGAATTAGGATGATTCCAGGATTGAAAATCTGCCTTTCATCTGGTACCTGAACATCAGCATTGGAATTCAAATTTTAAAATAAGTGAAAAAAATTAGTGAAGTTTTTAATTTATACTTAGGAACGTTAAGATTACCTCCTTGGTTATCCATTGAAACTGTAATCCACCGAAATAAGAAAAGAAGCCAGTCACCTCTGCGGGCCATTTAAAAGATAGTTCGCGCAGTGGATTGGTTGATACAAACATCCAATTGGATGTATGGAATATGTGGTCTGTCTTCATCTAATTCTTTAAAAAGGCCAGAGTAGCTGTTAGCGTTTGATTGAGAGGGGGAATCAGAGATTGAACTCCCCTGATTGGGTCAATTTCGTGATGGGGAGTATGATGTTGAAAGACCCGAAACTCCCTGATGAACCAAGACATCACTGACAACCCCCTCGGGCGCCTACTTAAAAGCATATTTTTGAATTAGTTTAAAGTAACACAAAAACCTCATGAATTTAAAAAATTTTGTTTCAAATTCAGCTTAAAATATATTCAAAACTTTTCTGAATTGAGGAAATCAGTTTTATTTCTTCAAAATGCCAAGGAAAGTGAGAGGTTTTGTAACGTGAGGTTTTTAAGTTCCGCAGAGTTTATGATTTGAAGAACTCAATTTTTAGCCTAAATTAGGATTTCAGAACAAATTAGTCTTTTGGTTAGAATTGGACTTATAGTTAGCCTGAATCAGAGTTAAAGTGAGGTTTTGAATTTCTATGGAGTGAATTGAGGAATTCAAAGTTATTTCTTCAAAATTATTATTGCTGTTTTCTAAGATGGACCAAAGTTCCCTTTAGTTTTGGGCTGGAGGTCCAAATAGCCCTCCACAGGAGCTACTTGAAGGTCCACGTGCAGTGTGACTTTTAAGCTAGTTTAAAATAAATTATAATTTAAAAATTGAACCGGTTAATCTGATTGCTTTTTATCGATGATAACAAATAGTGATTTTTTTTTTTCTTCCATAAATCCATTGCTTAATTCTTCATTCATGTAATAATGTTGCTTACTATTGGTTGGCAACTAGTCTACCGCAGAAAGAAACAGCAACTTACTGCAGGAAAATCTGAATCGTAAGAGACATTATTGCCAAAACGTGTATCATGTATGGCACTTAACTGACTGGGAAAACCATTTGATGAAGTGAAAATTTGATTTAATGCTTTTGGTGAAGACAGTTTTTTGGGCAAATGAAATTTGCAGTTATGACTCGGATCCATTTTCGTAATAGAAGCAATCATCAAGATGAATTCTGGAAGAGAATAAGATTGTTTCACAACCTCATTAAATAATTAGCATCGGTTACAAAGATGTCTTTTATTTTATGTATATAGCACTCACTAACTCTATAATAAAAATGTTAATTTGTGTACAGGGTGCGATGGATAAATTGTCCTCTAAATTACACAAAAACAACACTGACATCTCATTTTAACAGATATATTTACCAAAATTACACAAAAATATCTTGAAATACCAAAGACTAAAAATATTCAATAAAATTGCCTTCAGATGACTTCGGAATCTCCTTAACTCTTCTGTAGAGCCTCCTTGTTTAAGTTGGTGAATGCTGCCATAATCCTTGCCTTCAGTTCATCTTTAGTGTTACAAGGAGTTTTGTTAGTCTCTCACTCAACTATGCCCCACACATAGTAATCAAGGTGGTTGCAGTCTGGAGGCTAGATGTAAGGGATGATGTGGTCGCAGAAATTGTCTGACAGCCATGATTAGATTCTCCTGCTTGTGTGGCATGGCGAAGAATTCTGTTGCCAGACATAGGGTCTTTCAGCAGCCACCCTCTTGACCAAAGGACAGCACTAACTCCTCAGAGCACTTAATGTAGGCATCAGTGTTGAGTGTGGCCCTCACCAACAAATTCAGGATTTCTTTTCTTATCAGAACGATCAGAGTGAGTTTTCCAAGCTGTAATCATTATTAGACTCATCTGACTCCACTGCATGACCCTCAGATTGACACACAAACACTCTGAAATGTTTGTATTGGAGCTTCCGGCATAAATGCCAAGCAGTACAACATTCAAAATTTCTGGTGGAGTGCATTATGTCATGGTGCTCTTTTTCACACAGAAGGTGCCCAACAGACCCTACTATACTGTGCAGTCAACAAAATCAAAAACAAAGCACATGTGCAAAATTAAAAATATGAAATGGTGACAATTTACCCATTGCACTCATTAACTCTATAATAAAATAAAGATGTTAATTATTTTATGTATATAGCACTCATTAAATCTATAATAAAATAAAGATGTTAATTATACATAACACTAGAAGATGATTCAGAATTCAAAAACTTTCAGATTTTAGTTTTAATGTCTGAATAAGATTTTATTTATTTATGAGAAAACAATGTTTCTGTTGTGATATGTAAACAACTGTCTAATTTGCATAGCTGAAACATAGACTATATAAATACCCAAGCAGTAAGGATAGAACAGCTCTCAGTATACAAGATAAATGACAACTGCTGGACTGATAAAATATGAAGGAAAGCATACTTCATAACAGTTTTGATGTTTGTTTATTTTCAAGTCACTTAGAAATAGGTAAATTTTAAAATCCATTTTGTGAAGTAAATAATAAATCATTTTGACTAAAGTTCCTCTTGTAGTTCATGTCATCTCTTAGAACATCATGTCTTGTAAACTTTTTCAAAATGTGCACATATATAAATAAAAAAAATTATCCCTCAACTCTCACACCAACTTGAATAGTAATCTCGACTCATTTTTATGAACAAATGAAAGATAAAATATTTTTCTTTCCAAGTTTTATAATGAAAACAATACGACATGTAAAT
Source organism: Acanthosepion pharaonis (assembly GCA_903632075.3). Taxonomy (NCBI): domain Eukaryota; kingdom Metazoa; phylum Mollusca; class Cephalopoda; order Sepiida; family Sepiidae; genus Acanthosepion; species Acanthosepion pharaonis. The sequence goes on from CAHIKZ030005377.1 coordinate 1,128,910, forward strand.
TTTTTTCATGGTTATAAATTTAGAGAAAAAGCCTCAGAAGTTTTCCTTCTACTAGATAAATTATGAACTGTAAAAATTTAGATTTTAATAAAAGCTACAGCTGAAATATTATGTCTAAGTTGACATGTTTTGAAAGCTATTCATGGTTTGGTAATAAAAATTCAAAAATTGACAGAAAATAATTGCCTCTCCAGTTGTATAATATTGTTTATAAATTAGATGGAAAAAAAGATTCTTTTTCTCTTTAGTTTGTAAATAATGAATAAAGGAGACCATCTAAAACTAAACTGTCAATTATTTAACACAAACACTGTAAATATATACAACAAGAGTTACAAGTTAGATTCAAACGCTTATTAAATAAAGAATTACTACCTATAATTGTACCAAATGAAAATAATTTCATTTATTATAAAAAAAAAAAAAAAAAAAAAAAAGGAAATTAAATAACTTAAAAAATATTTAGTAAAACAAAACTATGGTAGTGATATTATAGGAATGTTATAGAAATTTAGATAAATCTGTCCAGATTACTTTAAAGCCTAATTTTATTTTCCAAAGTGTGAATACAGGGTGTTTCAAGTATTCGAGAAGATGCCTTTTGCATGCCCACAAATGGACACTGTTATTAAGAAAGAGAGACCAACTCATGAACTCACAATACAAAGGTCTTATTAAAAGGCAGCCATCGTGAATATTTGATAGAAATGAGAACCAATCTTATTTTGGCAACTAGTTGATATGCATTCACATCAAAGAGAGTCCTTGAGACGGAGTGGGTTGAGTTATGGATTCATGAGTTTCTTAATGATACACCAAGCCTCATTTCAATACAAGAGAATAAGGAAGCTACATGTTGGATGCTACATGATCATGAAAATTGTCAACCATCAACTTCTGGGTCATGTGAAAGGGTACTAATGAAACATGTAGAGTCACCTTTTTGGAAACTGGATAACTGGATTTTCTTTGAAAATATTTTTTTTTTTTTTTTTTCTATTGAATATGTTTATTTATTTTTTTTTTAGAATTTATTTTAATTTACCTGATGCAACCTGTATTCAAACCCAAACTAGAAAAAGATTTGAATTCCAATAAAGCTTAATACAGACACAAATATATAAATTGTATTAAAAAAAAAAAAAAATTTAAATCAAAATTGGATTAAAAACAAAAAAGTAAGTTTATTTCAAATTGCTTTACACAAAACATTCTTCCCTCCACCATTTTCCTCCAAATTTTGCTTTGGGGTGTATTAGGAAATAAAAGCATTTATATTCAGAAATTGTTTCCTTGCTAAAGCACCATCCAAATAAATGATAAACAGAGAAAGTAAGAGAGAAATTGTAAACCGTTTTTTTTTAATTCACAATGTTACTAAAAAAAAAAGAGAGAGAGAGCTAAACAACATGGAGACAATTCTCTTTACAAACACAGAAATATTATGAGAAGATAAAATTTCTAAAATGTTAACATTTGAATTTAAATTGGAGCATTTTCTTTCAATTCAAAATGAAAATGAAAATACTTTCTCAACAGAACCAGTGGCATTAGAAAAGTAAAGGTTTGATCAAATCTGTCCACATTCCTTAGCCCATTAAAAATCAAGACCTGACCACTTTGGGATAATTTTTACTATTTTAGAACTATACAGTATATGGCAAACACAAAATTAACCATATGAACATCCATATTCTACTTAGATGTTAAGCTATGTACATGTTTTTTGTTTTGTTTTTTTTTGTGATAAGATACTAAAATATTATACAATTAAGCCAGTACCCTGACTACAAAAAGTTAATGATCTTTCTAAAAAAAGTATCCTCCACTTCTGGTTTTTCACTCTACAGTCAATTATCACAAAACCTTTATGCACCTATCTGAAAATATTGCTGACAGATTTCTAACTTTTGTTTTTTAATCATTTCATCATATACAAGACAATAAAGCCACTAAGATGCAAGGGGGGGGGAGACAATTATTTTTAAAGAGTAGCACTGTAATGAGCTAAATAATCATTTACTTCTCAACAACAAAAAAATTATCAATTTCAGGGATACAATTCTTGGCATCAGTTTTTTGAAAGAGCACAATAAACAAAGCAACATATCTTTACCTATAAGGAGACAAAAACAGGCAAATATCAAAGCTGTGCCAACAGAATGGCACATTGACATTGGAGACATTTTCAATGAAATGATAAAATAGATAAGTTGTGATATACTTATTGGTTGTCTGGGGAAAACATTCAGAAACTCATTAAAAAAACAATCTGGAAAAGAGAAATTTACATCAAACTTAAATTTTTATTGCACTAAGAGACAAAAGGAAGGCCAGGACTTTGTTACCTGAGGTTTGGGAATCATTGCTTGTGTTTGAAAATGTAAATCATTTCTGCCTTCAGAATTCTTGTGTTAACTAGTCTCTTTCCCACCACCATAATGTACCTTCTTTGTGCCTTTTCTATACTTTCATGGTAATTGTTCTGATGGCCTTTCCTTTATGTAGACTTTATGAATGTAAGCAAAGTACTAGATTGCTAACAGGGTGTTATCATTTGACAGTTGAAATGGTTAGATGCAACTGTAGGTTCTATGATAAAAGTTTCTTCACTCGCACTTCTCATCTTTGGAACTCTTCTGACTTCTTGTTTCCCAGTCAACTTTGATCTTCAAAAATTTAAATGCAATGTCAATCATTATCTTCTGTCTTCTTAATTCCTGTTTTTTTTTGGGGGGGGGGTTTGTTTCTCTCCTTAATAGTGCTTCTTTTTTATTTCTCATTATCTCACACTCTGTACACCCCTACCCACTGCATCTTAGTGGCTTTATTGCCTTGCTTGGGGTGAAATGATTTTAAAAAAAAAAAATTTGCTTAAGTGCAGTTCAATGTTTATTAAGATATGGAAATTCATGTTTAAAAAAATTACTGTTTGATAAAAATTTCATAGATAAAAGTTCTAAATCTCTTAGGGAGAATATCTGCAATTCCAGTCTGTTTAAGAGTTAATAAAATGGCATGAGCACTTAATGTTTAGAAACACACATGAAAATGATGAACATAAAATCATTATAACTGAGGTAATATAATGAAAAAATCAGAATTATCTCCCTTTACCAAATTTAAGAGTTAATTCCCTTGGCAAACTAAAACTCCGAGAACCTATATTCCCAGAGAGAGTTAATACTTCATTCTTCTATGTTTTGAGTCCTTTTCATGACATAAGCGATTATGGGTCACCACAACTTCCTATTACTTGTGACCCTTAGTGGTTTTTCTGCTTTTATTAAGGCCCTCCCCGTTACATCATCCATTCATGCAAGCTTGTCAGGTAAGTAAGTGGCTCACTATCTTCCCCCATCTCTCTCGCTGCCCTCAATATACCCAGGGAGCGTTCAAGAAATCTCAGCCGTCTTTTCCTGATTCCAAGGAGAAGTATTCTTTTAGTTGCCATTTTCTTTAAGACTTCCTTGTTGCTTTTCTCGCTCTGTCCAAAGAATTCTCAGTATTCTTCTGTAGAATCACATTTTTGCTGCCTCTAGTTTTCTCCTCATCCGTGGTGAGATTGTCCAACATTCACTACCATATAAGAAGATTGATAACACAGAGCAGGTGAATGTATCTGAACACCACTCCATGTCTATGATTTGACCACGGTAAATAACTTGCTTCTGTACTGAATATGGATGAGTGAAGGAATAGTAATACCATATTTGGTGGCATCAGGGAATATTAAAGGAAAAAAATATAGTTGAAATCACAACTTTACATATAAAACTCTGGTGATATCTTTCAGCGATTTTGGGTTCGGGGATAAATTGTCCACAAATAAGTATCACAATTTTTATATCAAATTTGGGCTTAACTGTTTTATAATGACAAAGATTATATAATCTAACATCCAGTAGTGAAGTACATTTACATATATTAGTTCAACACCATCAAGAAGTCTACAAAAACACTAAAAAGAATTTTCACAAATGTCACAGACTAGTTTGAAAATTAAAACCTTGATTATATAATTATTTTTTATAAAAAAAATTATAACATAAATATGTTATAAAATCACTACAAAAATAGCCATTTTGTTTCAACACCCTCGGTGTCTTATCAAGCCTATAAAATGCCTATTTTTGTAGTGGATTTTATAACATATTTATGTTATAATTTATTTATTTTTTTTTTTATAAAAAATAATTATATCTGCTCTACTTTGTAGTGAGCACTCTTTTAAGAATAGTAATTGTTGGTTATTGGAATTCATTCCGTAGACACCAATTATATATATATATATATATATATATATACATACACACAAAGAAAAATGATTATAAAAAAGAATTTAATTCAGAAAGTGCAACACTGAAATTCAAATGTGCATTGGGATAGCGAAAGATGCCTTCCAAAAGCTTAGAAAAGTATTAAGAAATAGAAAAATTTCATTAGATACAAACAAAAATGTATTGAACTGTTATGTAGTATCAGTCCTCTATAAGGCAGTGAATACTGTACATTCTCATCACAGATGAAGAAGTGTAAAGCAACAGATATGTGGTCCTACAGAAGGATGCTGAGAATACCATGGACTGAACATGTGTGCAATGAAAAAGTTTTAGAGAAAATAGAAGTAAAAAGTATACTTATACTTAACATCAGAAAGTGATATTTGAAACTTTCTCAGTATTCATAATGAGGAAAGAGGGTTTGGAAAATTTGATACTCACAGGAGAGGTTGAAGGCTAGACAGAGAACAACAATGCATAACCTACCTAGAGAGTTTGGATTGCAGAGTAAGGTTTAGGATAAATAACAAAAAGACACAGTTTATTAAGAGATACAAATTGTGAAGAGCCATGATTGCCAACATCCTGACGGGACACTGCACATAGAAGTGAAAATTCACCATTTAGGTGGAACAAATGAATGGAAACTCCAAGAGTTAGCATTGAAGATTTTAGTACCAAAAAGATGAAATGACTCAAGTTATAATCGGTAATTACTTTGTGAACAAGCAATAAAACCTTCACTCACTAAACGTTTTGCTTCTCAATCTGAGCCCACATATAGCTTCAGAATAATTGTTTTAGGTAGCTTTTCACAAATATCTACATCATTTGTGGAGAAAAAGAAATGGCCACCAACTATTTTTTTCTAAGTACTCCCATCTGACAGGGTGGTTAGCCACACCCGATCACAGAGGCCTGCTCAACCTACAGAGCACACCTAAGATTTACCTGCAACTATGCTGAGCAAATGTTAGTTAAAATTTCTGAGAGAGAACAAAATCTGGTGTGCTCAATTTCTTGAACAAGGCCAGTATACTTAAACCCTCAGTCATGATGACTTGTGGCTTTGTGCTAGCATAACCATCAATGACTTCCAAAATGGTTCCATCTAACCAATTTTACTCACGAAGCTTAGGTTAAATAGACACTTTCCAAGGGCATTGCATGCTGGGATCATCTTCCAATCAATAGAAGTTACCTTGACGAACAAATTGACCATGGTGAGATTCAAACCAGAGTCACATGATCAGAAAGCGAACATTCTAGCCACTCGTCTATCCCCCACATGCCACCCACAATGTTTTGTTTTTTAGCAATATTTAAAAAAGGCAAATGGTCTTGTTTTCTTCAACCAGCACAATATAAAGTGTTTTGAGAAGACAAATTGGCCTCACAAACAGAAAAGACTCAATTATAGATTGCAAACTTACAAAATGGTAAAATCTACTGCCAGTATTTGATAATCATATGAAAGACATTCTAGAAAATAAAATAACTTCATTAGAGACAGTGAAATTTTTTTTAACTTTCAGAAGAGAAACAGCTGCCACATCTAGACTCGTGTTCCTACTACATATTTAGAGATTCTTGATAAAATCCAAAGAAGAATCTGCAATGTGATTGGTCCTGACATGGCATCTCATCTTAATTCACATTCCCACCACCTTGGTAATTGTTCTGATGAACTTTCCTCTATGGTACTGAGACTTTATGAATTTAAGCACAGTACTAAACTGGTGGCAAGGTCTCATCATTTTACATTTGAAATGGCTAGATGTAACCGTAAGTTCTATGCTGACAGTTTCTTCTATCGCACTTCTTGCTTGTGGAAATCTCTTCCAGTTTCTTGCTTCCCAGTCAACTTTGATCTTCAAAAATTTAAATGCAATGTCACAATCATTACCTTCTGTCTTCTTAATTCCTGTTCTTTCATTGTTCTCTCTCCTTAATATGATTTCTTTTTTTCTTTCTCATATTCTCTCACACTCAGTAACATCTTAGTAGCTTTATTGCCTTGCTTGGGGTGAAATGATTAAAAAAAATACATTTTTGTTGCAACTGATAATTTCATCAGAATTAAGAAGCCTTTTTATTAGATTTTTTTTTTTGTTTCTTTTTTAATTTATTACATGATGAAATGTCAATTAAACTTTTTACAAGTATTTCTTTATTTTAATTACTGTGTTTCCTTATCACAATTCTCAAACTGTCAAGATATTAGGAAAAAAAAAAAAAAAGAATTAACCTATAGTAAGACTCAAACTCACATTTCTTTGTGATAAACACCATATCAGTAGCCCCTAGCATCTTAGTGTCTTTATTGCCTTGCTTGGGGTGAAATGATAAAGAATAAAAATGAATAATTGTTGCAGGCATCTTCTTCAATGTCTCAAACAAGAGAATCATTAAATTAAATAAACCATGAGAAAAAAAAATGATTACGAAGTTTATCTTGCCAGAATAATTATGACTGGTGTGACATCTAAGCTCCACTTAGAAAATCAGCAAAGTAATATTATGATAGGGTGCATCAAAAGTAGTCTCTTTCTTACAGATCTTTACACTATAACTTATTTCATGTACATACGAAAACAATATTTATGACTGAACTAGATGATGATTATTATTATATTATAATAATAATATTACAATAACATATTACAAAGATTAATAATATGGTATATGAAAAGTATTTTCTTTCTTAACAGACTTTCATTCCAAAAGCTTTTTTCATGTACACATTTAAAGATAATGACTCCACTAAATTATTTATATGTAATATATTTCTTTTACTGCTATTCAGCTGTACCTTTTGTTTCAGATATTATATGGGCCAATACAAGTATTGAGAGTAAAAGAGAACCTGACCATCAGAAATGGAAAGCTTTCGCAAGACCTAAGATCATCCAAAAGATATCATATGGGTCAATACAAGTATTGAGAGTAAAAGAGAACCTGACCATCAGGAGTAGAAAGCTTTCACAAGACCTAAGATCATCCAAAAGATACCACATGGGCCAATACAAGTATTGAGAGTAAAAGACAACCTGACCATCAGAAATGGAAAGCTTTCACAAGACCTAAGATCATCCAAAAGATATCATATGGGTCAATACAAGTATTGAGAGTAAAAGACAACCTGACCATCAGGAATGGAAAGCTTTCACAAGACCTAAGATCATCCAAAAGATACCACATGGGCCAATACAAGTATTGAGTAAAAGACAACCTGACCATCAGGAATGGAAAGCTTTCACAAGAGTTAGGATCATCCAAAAGATACAATATGGGCCAATATTGAGATTCTGTCAATTTTGAGGATATTTTATTATGGGCCACACAGCTGCTGAAACTGAATTTGGAGAATGAAAGGAAATTAAACAATATATGGGAACATTTACTAAAACGGATTAAAGAATTTTAGAGTATGGTCTTGTCTCTTGAAATAAAGCCAGAAAGGGAATGACCATCATTTATCAATTATAATGTGTTAAAACACAGAGTAGAGGAGAACCTGACCATTAGTTTTGGTAAACTTTTATAAGAACTAGGATCATTCAAAAGTTACCATATGTAAAGTAGAATGAAATGGAACAATACTGAGGAGTATTTGCCAAAACAGATTAAAGTATTTTACAGGTGGGGGTCTTATCACTTGAAATAAAGTCTAGCAGTGAATGGCCATCAATTGTCAATTATGAGACTTTAAAAACACAGAGAAGAGAATGTGACCATCAGCACTGGAAAACTTTCACAAGAGATAACATCATCCAAAGATAACATATGTAGAGGGAAAAGATGTCAGGAAATGAAACAATGCCTGTTAGTATTTGCCAAAATGGGTTAAGGAATTTTAAGGGTAGGTCTCTTGAAATAAAACTCAGACGTGGGCAACTATCAGTTATTGATTATACTGCTTTAAAACACAAGGTTGAGGAGGAACCAAACATCAGCACTGGAAAACTTTCACCAGAGCTAGGATCATCTGAAGATACCATATGTAGAAGATTTTATAGGCTTAAAAAAAAAAAAAAATCTCAAAATAACTTGAAATATACGTTTTGATAAACCTGAATAATAAGCCTACGGAGTGAAGTTAGTGTGTGTCACCCAGGCAACCCTTGAGTTTGCCACCTGCTACCCACCACAAAAAATATATTGCATAATAACTATTTTTTACAATAATTTTTGCCCTGTACAAGGCACAAGAGCCACTCAACTTAGAGGGTTACTGTGTAAGAGGCACCACGCCAAGCAAAGAGATAATGCCACCGGATGTGAAAGCTAAGGAAAAAACATTAGAAAGAACTGTAAACCTAATCCTAAACAGGAAACAAGGGATAAACCTCTACTCCTGTTCAAAATACTGGGAGGTATGTGAACTAGATGATAGCCAAATATATATTCTAGTGTACCCATGCTGTCAAAATTGAAGGTAAGAAGGAATGTATTACAAATAATATGTAATAAGTAATTTTCATTTTATCCAAGTACAATTTTTTTTTTCTGCGTAACAAATGAGGGGAAGTGTGCAAAATAACGATGACCCACCCACCCAAATTCAAGTTATATTTGCTTTTGAAAAGAAAAAAGAACTTTAATTAAATAAAAATTATGAGAAACAGACATGAATTTCGGGCAACATTAGTCGTGTTGAATATTTGTTTTATGAATTTAACTGTATTTTATTTCCTTTTTAAAGCCAATTAGGAAGAAATAAATAAATATAATTTATGTATGTATGTGAGAAACAGTGATATGTTATGGGTTTCTTTTTTTTTTCAAAAACAAGCATAATTTGAATTTGGGAGGCTGGGTCATCATTTGTATGAAAGAGTCAATACATATGTGTGTGCATGCTTCTTAGTAATAACAGGAATTACAAGAGATAATTAGAATTTAGTTCTTACTGTGAACTGTGCCAGTATTGTTTGGAGCAGTCTCTTTGTAGTTTTCAGCATGGTACATTTTGCATGTCAATGTGAATGGGGGTCTTGACGTCAGTGACTTATGTCAAAATTTTACATACTGCCCCTCAATTGTTACACACAAAAAAATACATACACACACAATTTACATTGTTTGGACAATCACCCACACCTTTGTTGCCATATTTATCACAACGTTTCAGCCGTTGTACACTCCGGCTTTCTTCAGGTGATTGGACTGTTGAACTGAACCCTTTATTTCACTCGCTGGGGTAGACTGTTCTAGTTCCACGTGCCATGTTTAATGGATGTCAGTTATCAGTTATCTCCTGTTAATTCACCTCTCCAAGTTCTCTACTGGCTTAACCACCTGAAGAAGGCCAGAGTGCACAACGGCCAAAACAAAGATGAGGACGATAGTCGGAACAATGTAAATAGTGTACATAATACCTCATCTCAGAAATATAGACAGATACACACATATATATGTAGGGGGGGAATATATTTCAGTATATTAATAATAAATATATATATATATATATATATATATATTAGTTAAGTAGCTGATGATGAGGAAAAATAGTATATTTATTATAATTATATAATTTATACCATGGTTATTTTACATCAAGCACTATTTTATTAACACCAGCACTTAATTTGTGACACATATTTGTATCTATCTATCTATCTATATATATATATATAAACTATTTTTTTTACCATTATAATATTACTTTCACATACTCAAATATACTAGTATACACCAAACAGACTATAAAAGATCAGTTAAATAAAAAGCAAAATAGGGAAAAAAAATTGTAAAAAAAATGAGGACCCTTTTTATTCCTATAATGAAAGCTACAACTTTCTACAAAGTAACTTTTCTTGCTTCTTCTATAAAGGATTATGCAGCAGACCTAAAAATGCTGCCACCATGTCGCTTGGGGTGGACAGTAAGCTACAGTAAGCCTAAAATAAAACTATAAGGGATCGCATACATTGTTTGGCTAATTAAAATGTCCATGAGGAAAAAGAAAAAAAAATGTCACACGATAATTAAATTGACTCCATGTGCTTCATTTTCAATTCATCTCTCAACCCAAACTACAGTGCAGAGCTGCTTTAGGTACTTACGTTAATTTTATTTTTTTTTTTATTTATTTATTTTTTTTTTTTCATACTGTGTAGAATTTTGCATGTTTATATGCTGTGTTTTGTAAGACCAAGAGAATTCTGAATAGAAAAGATAAGAAAACAGAATAAAGATGAAACAAAAGAAATAAGACAGTTTCGTGCAGGTGAAAATCAAATAAAAAGGGTGAAAGTGACAAGAACAAAGAACAGAAAATGAAAAAATAAAGACAATTAAGAGGTGCAACATCACAGGTGAGACTGCATCAAAGTGAGGTACAACATTTGATGGCATATAAGATACCCCACTATTTACATTTAATAATGATTAAAGACATTTTTTTTTTTTTTTTAATAATGTCTTTAATAAATTGTTGGACTTTGTCTATTTCTTAATATTTAATAATGAGTTAAACAAGGTATGATGCATCTAGCTAAACATAAGTCTACCAGATTCATTAACTTTGAATATGAGACCCAATCATTTGAACCTTTTCTCTCTACCCACTTTTCTTGACTGGGGTAGGATTTTATATGCTATCAAATATGGTCAGTTTACTATCAGCAATAAGATGCAGAGGAATAAAATCTCATCATAAGAAAAGTATATCCTTACCAAACTCCATGGAAACTGAATTACAACAAGCAAACGTAAAAAAAAAAAAAAAAAAAACACAAATCAACAGGTAAGCATTTTTATGGGTGGCCATGTTAAACTTACCTTGCTTGGACTGAAGTCTGCAAAACTTTCAAAAATATAGTCTGAATTTTCATTTCCAGCTGAGCTGGCAAATGGGTCACTGCCAGCAAATGGATCGTTGCCAAAATTGGCAAAAAGTTCATCTTTTTTCTTTGCAGCTGGAGAGCTCTTGGGGCGCGGAGGTGCTGGCCGTGGTGGTGGTTGTTTCTTTTGTTTGGGAGGAAGATTTGGTGGTGTTGGGGACTTAGAATTGGATTTCACAAAAGGAACACTTCCAAAAAGATCTCCTTTGTTATTCTGGAAAAAAGGGATTCAAAAATTAAATTACACCCTTGGCAACACTAATTAATTTCAAACTGAGAAAACAGCCAAGGGAACAAAATCAAAAAACAACTGTTGTTGAATAGAATGTAAAAAAAGACATCAGAATCAGCTATATATATATATATATATATATATATATGACAATTGGAAAAAATCATACATTTTGCCGACGCATTTCATCTTCCAACTTTTTCAAGGCAAAAATGAAATCGAAATATTTTTGTTGTTATAGTTACATTAAAATTCAAAATTAAAAAGATAGACGCTTGTGTCATTTGATACCAATCTGTCTTGTCCACAGAATTCATATGGGAATTTAAATATATATATATATATATATATATATAAAAATAAATAAATAAATAAATAAAGGGTGTTCCAATAACTTTAACTTAGACCGATTTTAAATGTAAATTAATTTTAAGTGTCTAGTGATTTTTTCTTTTAGATTTAACAACTTAAGTCTTTGGCAATTTCAAACATGGAAAGATTAGCAATCAAACAACGTGTTAAAGCTTCAAGAGTACAATTGAAAAAATTAATTGTAAATTCAAACAAATTGGGTTGGTGGAAGATGTGAAAACACCATTGCATGCTCGTTTACGCTGTTCAGCTGAAAACATGGCTGCAGTGCATTCATCAAAAAACACAAGAACTGAACCTCTCCACAACAACATTACATCATTTCCAATTTCACTCTCAGTTGGTCAATTATGTTGACAAAAAAAAAAAAAAAAAATCCTTAGGTGCTTAAACTTAATTCACATTTAAAATCGGCCAAGATATTGGAACACCTTTTATATGAATGATAAAATATAGTTTTAAGGTATGCTATAATTATGGATAAAAAGGAATATGGCATATGTAAATATGAAAGTGAGCAATGAAGTCAAAACCAAGAAGCAACAGTCTGTTCCATGCTAAACATAATCATTACACCTGATGATTGCATTTACCATGAAACAGACTACCACCTTTCAGTGTTGATTTCAATGTCTATATATATATATATATATATATACACACGTCTATACATATGAAGAAAACAATATATATATATATATATATATATATCAACTTTGACATATCAAGAACAATTTTAAGAAAATCTATGACAAAGTAGAAAAACTTTTTGTGTGACGCATCACATTAGGGCTTCATTGGACTAAGGTGATGCTTATGTTAGTGCAACTGCATGTGTACAAAGGAAAGAGACATTGAAATTTTTTTCCTTTTTTTTTTGTTTTTAAATATTTGTTATATAGTCTAGCAAATCTCATTTACTTTCTTTACTTTTTTTCAGATTGAAACCTTGCTTGATTCAGTTGTGAATCGTATATTGGCTTTTCGTCCACAAAGATGTAAGGCAAAAAGTTGCACTTTTATTATATTATGCTCCATAAATTTTGGAAACAAGTAAGCATCAAAACTGCAACCAAAAAACATTCAGAAGGTTTATTTGGATCATGCTCCAGCTCTTTGAATGGTCAATATGTGGGTTAGCAGGTTTCGTAAGGATGATTTTAACCTAAACAATCAACCTTGCTCCAAGCCACCTTCCCATGTCAATGGGGACTCTACTTGCCATCGTATAGAATAAAATGAAGATTTCAATTTAAGAGATAGCTAAGAGTTTGAAAATCTATATCTCAACTGCCTTTCGCCATTCAAAGAGACTTGGGTTCATTCCCAAACTCAACAAGTGGATGCAACATTATCGAACAGAACAAGCTTGATCCTGTTCCTGATTTCTTTCTGGTTATGCCACAAAAAGGAACTGTTCTTAGACCAAATTTTCACAGGCAATAAAAAAATGGATCACTTATGAAAACATTGGATACAAAGCTGGAAACAAGCTTGTGAGGGTGCCAAACGTATGGCTGAAGTAGGCTACATCCAATGAAGGTGCTGCTGTTCATTGCAGATGGATAATTCACTCCGAGCTTGTTCCAGTCAGCAAAAGAAATGACTGCCAAGAAATATTACAACCAAACTCAATGCAGATATTCAAGAGAAACAGCCAACTTTCGCAAATTAAAAAGACGTCATTTTCTATAATAACACAAGTCTGCATGTTGTAAAAGAGTCTTTGTAGAAGCTTAAAGAGTCGAAATAGGAAAGCTGCTAGCACACACCACATTCTCCTGACAGAACTTCTTAAAAAATTTGATTCTGTACAGTCAGTTGAAAACTACCTCACAAGTTTCTTTGATCAAAAAACACAAAGTTTCTATGAAAATGGCATCAAAAAACAACTGAGGCTATATATGCCATTGTTATTAATACCCTCTGAGTAATCCACTTAAAGTTTGTTATATTCAAGCTCTACAATTCACATGACACTTTTCTAGTTGTAAAGATGAATAGGTGAAAAACAGCAACAAAAATACTAAGTAACTTGTAAAAAGCAGAGACAACATACACATGAGGAGTGTATTGGCTGAAATGTTGACAATTTAAATAAAAACATTGTTTAAACAATACATGGAATAATAAAAAAAACAATGTTAAAACTTCAGAAAACAATATCATTTACATTGGTTTTGCATATCGGCATAAAACTATAATAATATTTATATAAATATAATATTCTCATAGATATTAAATCATAACAATATTTATGGATACAACTACTATTTAACCTATAGATGGGAGAAGAAATGGATTTATGCCTTTCCCAAGAGTATTTGGGCATAAGTGAATGTAATGAACTGGGATATGAACTCAGCTCTCTGATTTCTCATTCTAAGCCACTATCCATTGCACCACCCACACATCAACTACAAATTGTAAATAATTAAAGAAAAATAATAACTCCACTAGGAAGTAAAAAACAAAAAATTATATACATTTGTCATCAAAAATTCAGTGTCATCTTATTCTAATTTCTTTATATACTTTTACTAAAAATTCTCATTTACCTTTGCTAAAAATTAATTTGATTAATTTTAAGTAATTAAACCTCAGACCAATAGGTCTAATTTTACTATTCTATCTTAGAGATAAGACAGTTAATATTTACATTTTTCTTTCTCTCTCAAACACATTATATATATATGTATATATATATATATATATATATATATAACAGCAAGGAACAAATGTAATTTCTTATTCAAATTACAAAGCATATTTGATGTAAATTAATAAAACTAAAAAACAACCGGTTTCGTCCAAGCTTATCAAGTTTATTCTGGGATTTAAAGAATGTGTAAATAAATTTATCAAATGGAACAATGAGAGAAAAAAAAAAATTTAAGGAAAGTAGAGACTAATAATATTCAGACCCAGCAAGCAATCCGTCTGTTTAAAGAGAGAAGGCTTGTAGATCTGATATACAGGGACTCTAGAACCTTAAGATGATATGATGAGTGTGACCGAGGCAAAATTGAAAAACGATCAATGCTAAAGCCTGTAACACAGCTCCTGCTATTAATAACATGTTGAGCAATCGATGATCCGGCTGTATTCATCAGATGACTACTGCTAGAGTCTGGATTCAAAATTTTTTTATTCTAAAATCCAAATGTTCCCTATGTAGTTGAGACCACAACTACATTCATATTTATAAATCACAGAATTAACATAAGAGGAAAGGACATCTTTGCGAATGGAAGAAAGATTAGGTTGAGTAACAAATATTGTTCCTTGCTGTTATAAAGTTTTGTATTACTAGAAATCTATTTATATAAATGTGTATGTGTGTGTGTGTGTGTGTGTTTGACCTGACATGCTGTTAACCATTCAACCACAGAGAAACGTCTGATTAGCAAAGACTGAATTACTGTTTATAAACAATTTTTTTCAAACTATCATAACATAAGCAATATTAACAAGTAATGGAGTAATCATTTTCTGAGCAGAAATGATTGATCGGGAAAAATTGTCAAAGGTGTGTGTTTATAAACAGTAACTCAGACTTTGCTAACCAGACACTTCTCTGTGGCTGAATAGTAACAGCACTTCCATCTATATGACGGTTCCCATAAGGGAGACAGATTAGATTCCTATCAGAGAACGCATATTTTCTACAAAATTTCTTTACATTCATGTTGGTAAATCTAATACTGCTTAATTAAAAAACAGAGCATTTACTTCAATGAATTATATATAAAATAACAAATAAACAGAAAATATATTAAATAATTGTCAGTCTTAATCCATTTCATAATACGTTGTTATTGTTTACGTTATATTTCATGAACAGAAATGATCAAATGCGAAAAATTGTCAAAGATGTGTTTTTATAAACAGTAAGTCAGAATTTGCTAACAAGACGCTTTTCCCTATATGTGGTGGGTGTGTGTGTGTATATATATATATATATATATATATAAAAATAAATAATGACAAAATATAGTTGTAAGGTATGCTATATTTATTGGTTAAAATGCTCAGTATCAGGGATAAAGAATATAAAAATATAAAAGTGGACATTGAGGCAACAGTCTGTTTCATGGTAAATGTAATTGTATAGCCTGATGATTACATTTAGCATGAAATGGACTGCCACCTCTGCGTATTGACTTCAATACCCACTTTATATATATAATTATTTTTTTAAATAACATAAATATGTTATAAAATCACTACAAAAATAGCCATTTTGTTTCAACATCCTCTGTGTCTTATCAAGTGATGATGTTTTTAAAAAATAATTATATCTGCTCTACTTTGTATTGAGCACTCTTTTAAGAATAGTAATTGTTGGTTATTGGAATTCATTCTGTATACACCAATTATATACTTATATAACCTTACAAGAACTGACAGCAAAAATGCTAACTACTAATATTGTATTAAATAAGAGACAAAAGAAAGTAAATAATCTAAAATTATTTTAATCATGAGATCAAAAATATAAATGTAAGATTATTTTCAAACTTAATCATTAATAATGGTTAAATGTAAGTCTGATTCAAAACCTGAATAGAGGTGCCTTTTTGAGATCACGTGGTCTGTTCCTAAAGTTATAAATGTCATGTAGCAAAGGGTCATCAGAAATCCACCTAAATAATGGCTTTAAAGCAAGACTAGACAAGTGATGAGAGCTAATCTTGGATTTAGCATAGATGGCTGTTCTTAGAAGAAATGTCCCAAAAACTGATGAGAAAGAAGATCTAAAAAGTCACAGATTCTTTTCAGTGCAAGCACTGTGCTACAACCAAATCCAGAACTGGTCCAGCAATCAGCTAACAACAGGTGTGTGTGTGTTTTATTTTGTTTCATTTGCTTTCTGTTATTTTTTTTTTTTTTTGGTAGACTTGAACACTTCTTTCATAACACCTGACTTCAAAAACTTTTTAAAAAAAAAAATTCTTTCATGCATAATTCTTCCCTTCAGTTTAGCTATTTTGGTGATTGCAAAAGAAAATGAAAGGGACACAAATGAAAAAAAAACAGGATAGAAAACCTGTAGGAAAAAGGAAGCAGAATAGCATGGTAATTGTGTACATAACAAAAAGAGAATGTAAGATGCCTCGAGAGGTTTTTGTTTTTCTTTTAGTACAGAGCACAGTTTAACAAGCAAGAAAAATAAAAGACAATCAACTTTAATTCCAGACCTCACTTCAGAAGCAGAAGATGTAGATTTGGAAAGTAGAAAAAAAAAATATCACCAAATAATATCATCATGGAATTGTTTGGATGTATATTCACATCTTTGCTGTTTTTATCATAATGTTTTAACTTGTTTACTCAATGGGCCCGATTAGGTGACATCATTTGTTTACATTTGGCAAATATAATCATAAATGTTTCCGAGTGACATTTCAAACTGCCTTAATTTTTGTGGAAAAGGTCAGAATATTTGGAAAATATGAAAGAAACTTCCAAAACCCTAATTCTCTTCTCTCTCTCTCTCTCCATAACTTTAATTTAATATCTGACCTGAACAAATTATGGGTATGATTTTACAAAATACTTTCAACATATAACAAATTTTTTCTATTAATTTTCACTGTTCATAATTTCAAAATAATTCTACTAAATCTCAATACTATCATCCACAATTTTTTTTTTAATAAAATAAAAATAAAGTATATAATGTTGAATTAAAGACTATTCCAAAATTTTTATTCATATAAAAAACAAAAAAAATATTCCTTAATTAAAAACAAAACATTAAGTAATTTTTTAAAATTATTTAAAAAAAAAATGTGAGCCAGTGTGAAATTCAGATTGGTTTTAAAACAGCAAGTTTACCATTATGAAAAAATCCAACAAGATGTTAATGGAACAATTCCCAGATTAAATGTCCACATAAAACAGTTACAAAATGATATAATGAATTGGTTTTAGTCAATGTAGCAGCATCAGTAGCACAATTTTGTGAATAACCAGCAAAAACAAAAACAAAAAAAAAAAAGAAGAAAAACACCAGAAATAAAATTAGAAGAATTTGAACTGATTAAAGATAAAAAAAAAAGAATAAAAAGAAAACACAGACATGGCAGACAGAGAAGAAGTAAAAAGAAAACAGAACATATAAAGTGAATGTGTGAAAAACAGTTTTAACAAAAAAATATCAAGGTGAAACCAAATATTGTAAAAACAGGCAGACAAACGTCTCATGGAGAAAAAAAAGCACAAACGGAATTAAAACCCATGCAGATGCCTAGAGGAGAGCGTTTACAGTCTAAATGAAAATGAGAGTCTGATGATAATGAGAATTGAAAAATAATCTAGAGAAGGTTAAGAAGTAAAGATAGAGAGAGGAGGAGAAAGAAGAACAGAGAAAATAAGAAAAACCAGAGAAATAAGAAAAAAGGAAAAAAAATAGATCAGAGAAGGGGGTAAAAAAAAAAAAAAAAGACTAGGAAAGGAAAAAGGGGAAAAAAAGACCAGAAAAATAGAAAAAGAAAAAAAAAGGACCAGCAAAGGGGAAAAAAAAAAGGACCAGCAAAGGGGGAAAAAAAAAGGACCAGCAAAGGGGGAAAAAAAAAAGGACCAGCAAAGGGAAAAAAAAAAAGGACCAGCAAAGGGGAAAAAAAAAAGGACCAGCAAAGGGGAAAAAAAAAGGACCAGCAAAGGGAAAAAAAAAAAGGACCAGCAAAGGGGGAAAAAAAATGACCAGAAAAGGGGAAAAAGAAAAAAAAAATGACCAGCAAAGGGGAAAAAGAAAAAAAAAAGGACCAGCAAAGGGAAAAAAAAAAAAAAAGGACTAGCAAAGGGAAAAAAAAAAAAAAAAAAGGACTAGCAAGGGAAAAAAAAAAAAAAAGGACTAGCAAAGGGAAAAAAAAAAAAAAAAGGACCAGCAAAGGGGAAAAGAAAAAAAAAGGACCAGCAAAGGGGAAAAAGAAAAAAAAATGACCAGCAAAGGGGAAAAAGAAAAAAAAAAAAATGACCAGCAAAGGGGAAAAAGAAAAAAAAAAAAATGACCAGCAAAGGGAAAAAAAAAAAAAAAAAAAAGGACCAGAGAAGGGGGAAAAAGAAAAAAAAAAGGACCAAGGGGGAAAGGGAAATAAAAAGACTAGAGAAGTGGGGAAAAAGACCAGAGAATCTAGTAGAAACAGAAAAACAGACTAGAGAGAGATATGAATGCAAATATGAGGACAGACTCTAGAATGACAGTGATTCACACAATAAAGAAGTAGAAATTATTTTTCCTGATTGAGTAAATGTATTTTTAATGACTCCTCAATGATTGCTCTGACTATAAATTCAACAAAACAATTTTCTTTTTGTTTTTTTAAGAATTTTATCAAAACGCAGAAGATAGCATTCTAAGAAATATACATCAACATATGATAGGAATTTAAATGTCTTCTAAAAATATGTGTTATCATTAGTTTTGTCCCCTTTGAGATTAATTAACTTGTTTGGGATTTGAAAAAGAAAATGAAGTTTTTCTTATATTAATTCCAGATGATATATTATACAAGATAAAACTATAAAACTGAATTAATCTTTTAGATTGTGAATAATGTTATATCTTTTATCAAAATATATATATAATACAAAATGAAAAATTTCAATCTTTCATCTGATTTGCTCAAATAGTAATTAGTAAGAAATAATACCTTTAAACACTAAACAAGATGAAAGAAAGAAAACAAATTTTAAATGTTATTGTTAGTAGGATAAAATCATTTCAGAACCAAGATACTTTAACATTAACAAGAAACAAATTTAGACATGCACATCAATGTGCAACACAATAATAAATGGACTAACAACACCACAGAGGTTAAGACATACAATTCCCCTACCCACTTGTATTAGGATCACAAATTTGAGAAATTAAAAAAAAAAAAAATGGGATTTCTCTAAGACAATTTTGAAAATTTAATTCTATTTAGTGCCTTATCTCTTTTAATAAAAGACAGCTTTTTACATTATTAATAACAAATAATTAAAATAACCAATATGCTTGACCCTGCTAAATATTCCAGGTGACTTGTTTAATGACCAAATAAAGAAAGTGGTTCCTAAAACTGTTTAAATAGTTCTTCAAGAGTTACATTCCCAAGTGATACCAATCAAAGTTATCAGCCAGGGAACTTTACAAGGTGCACTCCAGAAGTTTGAAGAATATTTTTTCGGGTGAGGCATTTATTTATTTCAAAACAATAATCTCCTTAAAGTAGGTCCATCCAACTTCATTACAATAATCTTGTTGTGGCGCTCCAGCCAATTCTTGAAACCCTTCCTCATAATCCTTCAAATTCAGGCTGTCCAAGGTCCTTGTCACAGCCTCTCTCATCTCTTCATGAAAATGTTAATCCATAAACATTTCAAAGGTTTCTGATAAAGTTTTCTTTTGTTAATCTCAGCAAAAATGTTGCAGAAAACTCTGAAAAGATCAACACTGCTTACAGATTAATATTTTGAAGATGTGGAGAAGATGAGAGGCTGTGACAAGGACCCCATGCAGCAGGAAAGAGCAATACAACAAGAGCATTGAAGTAAGAGGAGTCCTACTTTGAAGAATAGTCTTGTATTGTTTTGAAATAAATAAATAAATAAATAACCCTCCTGAAAATTTCTCAAAACTAAAATAAACAGAAAATTTCAATTCTTCTAAGCAGAATGCTAACAATAAAAGTTAATGATGAATCCTCAAGTTTGAAGACAAAATCCTACTTGTAAATTAACTTTGATCATATAGATATTCTTTTTAAAATACTCTTATTACTTAATCAACAGCTATTTTTTATAAGTTTTCATACACATTATATATTTAAAATGACAATTATGATATATATGTACCATACATTGAGTGCCGGTTTTAAAAAAATAGTGTCTAATATAGAATAACAGACCTATAGATTATATATTAATAACAAATATACATTATTTTTTTTCCACTGATAGCAGAACTGATTTTTTTTTTTGCACAAGGCATTCTTCAAGTGCTGAATAAGACAGGATGTTACATGATTTAATTTCTTATATATATATATATATATATATATATATATATATATATATATATATATACTGGAGTGGAGCAGCCAGGGATTGTTTAAACAAAAAAACAAAAAACTTTATATATATTTAAAATAAACATAACTAAAAAAAACAATCCCCATAAATAATACAGCCTACACCACTATTAAAATAACCAGTATATAATTTAAAATATATATATATATATATATATATATATATATATATATATATATATATATATATTGCACATATTGTGCTGGTGTTAATAAAATGGTGTTTGATGTAATATAACAGAGCTATTAAGTCCATACTCAACACCTGAAGATTGCATTGTGCATGAAAGTTCGAGTCATGTTAGCGATGAGAGGTAATACGTATACTTATTAATAGGGCTTTTTTTTTTGGGACTTGCATGCTAGATGATTATTTTCGACTAGCGTACATATTCTTGGTTCTTTCTTTTTTTATACCTTTTTTTTCCCTTTGGTATTGGTTTGATAATTTGCAAATCAAAACACTCAAGGTTTTCCAAATGAGTATAATTTCTTATACTTATAAGATTACTACTAATAATATATCCATTAATATATACTTAATAGTTCTGTTATATTACAGTGAGCACTATTTTATTAACACCAGCACTCAATGCATGAGATTTATATATATATATATATATATATATATATAAAAAACGCATACATACTTATGTATCTATCACCATTACCACTGATACATTTCTAAATCACTAGATTAGAAGAAAGTAAAAGGTTACTGAGTAAGTTAAGTGTGGGAGAAAACATTCAGAAACTTTCTTCCAATTTAAAAAAGTTTAGCTGACTAATGTAAAAGTTAGTACAATATTTGCAGATATGGTTTCTGTTTTTGAACATCACTATCAAATTTTTAAATCTAGAGACAAACTTTAAGTAATAAGCATTTTTTTTTTTTTTAACATATCTTTCTTAGTATTATTAAAGTATACCCAAAGTATAATCCTAAATAGAGTCAATAGCTGATTCTAGAAAAGGTATTAAATGAAGTCACCTGGGTAATGTTTTTACAATTTAGCTATACTTACCTGCACACTTGTTTTGGTGTTTTGGCTACTGAACGCTGCGAAAGGGTCAGCATTTGATTTTTTACTCGAATTTGAAAAAGCACTTTCAAAAGGATCAGCACCAATTTGGCTAAAAGGATCATCCTAGTAACAAAAATGAGAAAGTTCATCAATGACTGGAGACTTGAGTTACAGTGCTTGGGAGAAAAGAGGTGGCAGGATGAGGTTACACTGATCAGGAGATCATGGTGGATGGAGGAGAAGGGGATGAAAGAGATTCTGGGAGGGGAGAAGTATCTATAATATTCAGCAGTGAAGAAGAATAACTTAATTCCTTACATTCAATGTCATCAATTTTAAAAGCCAATTAGAAATTTGAAATTTACTGAAAGCCAAATGCTCTTTTAATAACTGCATGTCATTTTTTTTTTTTTTTATTCAGATTGTAAATGGGCTTATTCATGACATTTTAATTTTTTAATGACCTTCAGCTTAATGTCAAGTCCCTTCAGGACATAAGCAATCATAGCTCTCCACAACATTCCTTTTGTTTTTATTATCTGTGAATTGCCATACCTTCTTGGGTGTTTTCCATTAACTTCCCCACAGTTTGGAATCCAGAGTTTTCCTTCTCTTAGACTGGATGCCAATCAAGTCTAGAGAGCCCAGTCTATTCTATTTAACCCCTAGCTGGAGAGAAAAGAAATGGATTTATGCCTTTCCCAAGGGCATCAGTTCAAAAGTGAACACAACAGACTAGACGGAAACTTGAACTCAGCTCGCTGAATTCACTTTCTGTTCTGGTAACTATTACACTACCCAATTTAAATCATACAAGATTCTATTAGGCATATACAATGGCACATTCATCATGCAGATTAACACTAATCCTTGGGATTTTGAGTGCAGAGCATTACCTCCCAATTACAGAAAAAGGGATAGCCGGAGTAATCTTAAACCTTTGTGACTCTGATCAAAAGGATTGAGCAATTTTGTCTTTCAGCACATGTCACATTCTACCCACATGGAGGGGGAGTTAAATATGGAGTTCAAGTCTCACAGATGTTGCATTATTATAACTTTGTACCAGACTCAACTAGACAAAGTAATCATAATAAAATCATGTTCGTGTTAGCCATTTTGCACAATACTTGATATACAGACATGTTCATTTAGAAATCATGAAACTACAGTAAAACAGTAGAT
This sequence comes from Acanthosepion pharaonis, assembly GCA_903632075.3. Taxonomy (NCBI): domain Eukaryota; kingdom Metazoa; phylum Mollusca; class Cephalopoda; order Sepiida; family Sepiidae; genus Acanthosepion; species Acanthosepion pharaonis. The sequence continues at coordinate 1,151,938 of CAHIKZ030005377.1, forward strand.
TAGAGGCGTTTCAGGAATACCTTTTTTAACACTTCAGATTGTTAAAGTTAAAATAATTTTTTTTAAAAATTTAATGAAGATGTCCCTTTCTGATCACACTTATCTTCACACTTAAACATGGTTAAATTCATTAATGTACGTTTGACGAATTGAAAGACAATATATATTTATTTATATATTACCACCCACAAAGAACCTTTCTGCTTGCCATCAGGATGGCTAATGCTAAACTTCAGGAGAGCAACACTGTACGCCTTCTTGACCTCACATTATCCATTGACATAAAGTGGAGTGACTATATTGAATCAATTGCTGCAGCTATTGCAAGGAAAGTGGGTTCACTGTGTTGTGCCAGACAATTTTTCTCATCAGAATCCATTTTGCACATTTATAAATCTACCATTTGTCTGTGCATTTAATACTGCTGGTCTAGTGTTCCTGCTGTACATCTCCTGATTCTTGACAAAATCCAAAGAAGGGTTTGTAATGTAATCAATCCTGATTTCGACTTCAGTCACTTTCTCACCAACGTGAAGTGGCTATCCTTTGTCTTTTCTACAAATATTTTCATGGCAACTGTTCTGATGAGTATATTTCTCTGGTGCCTCAACTATATGGATTTAAGCATGCTATGATATTTCACAGTCTTACTATTGAACTAGCTAGTAGCAACCACCACGTTTACTCTAACAGTTTCTTTTCTCACACTTCCCACCCGTGGAAATCCCTTCTGATTTCTTGCTTCCCTGATAACTACAATCTTCAAAAATTTCAATAAACAACTGTTTCCTTGGACCCTGATCTTTTTTTTTTTTTGTCCTGTCCTCAATCCTCCCATTCTCTTTCACTCCCTGAATTCTAGTGGCATTATTGCCTTGCTTGGGAAGCCATTAATATATATATATATATATATATATATATATATATATATATATATATATATATATATATTATTGACAATTAGAAAATGTTCATGAAAGTATATGTTTTCTAACTGTCAATAACTTACAACTCTGTCTGGATCATATGCCCCGTTTTTGTAACATATATATATATATACTGATGTGTATTTGGGCAGTAAGCTTTCTTTTATGCATCTTTCATTGAAAACATCTGACAAGGAAGATTTAATTAATCTGTTATTGAGTTTTTCCAGCAAACTAACATTTTTTTCATTTTTCAGGGGTTAAAGAATATAAAAATTGTCCATAGTTATAATTGTTCTGAGCGCTTTTGGCTACTTCTCTAGCCATTATCGAGGATGTGTTTTGGATGGTGAAATTCTGTTTGTGGCTGCTACATAGTAATTTCACAGTGTGCAGTTTGTGTACTTCTTGGCGGTCACATGCTGTGTGTGGCCAGTTATTCTTTAACCCCTGAAAAACGGAAAAATGTTAGATTGGTGGAAACACTCAAGTCTTCTTTGTCAGTCATCTTCAATGAACAATGAAATTTTCTGCTTCACACTATAAACTGCTGATTATTATGAAATTCAAGTTCTGACAGAAAAGGCAGGAAAATTGGGATTTCTAACCAAAAATGGAAGATAAGCAGAGACAAAGGGAATACTTTATTTTACATCTTTCTTTTTTTTTTTTTTAGCAAGAATATAATGCAAAGGAGGAATGGAAACTGTCATATTGGATTCAATAGGCAAATGAAAATAGATAGGCAACCAGAGAAGCTGGCATGTAAGCTGTCTCATTGTTGAATGAAAATGCTCCCCACTGAGTTATCATGTGACTTTAATGTGAAAATTGGTTGAAGCCAAAATGACAAACATCACAAACAAAACAACAAAAAAAAACAAAAAAACATGCTTTTAATGCTAGACACACATTTATTTATGTCAGTAAGTACCTCCCCAAACTGCATCTTCAGTTGGAATATGCTTGAAGGAATATTAACTTTACCAAAGCACAAACTTCCAAATGATATTCCATTAATGTACTGACAAAGATCCCCATCCCACACAACCTCAAATAAGCAAAGAATTTTGCACTATCATACATACTTGCATATCATGTAACTCTTGAAGACCTAATTTTGAAGCTAATTTTAAGAGGGTCACATCATACACGAGATCTAAAATTAGCCTATGTACTTCTGGCCCTGGCTATGCTGTTGACCAAACTATATATCCATTTACTGTAGTCAAATTAGCTTTAATATTAGGTCTTCAAAAATCATGAGATACACAAGTATATATGGTATATTATCTACATTACCTAAAAATAACTATATTTACTTGTGATTAGATATTGTGCAACAACTATGGCCATTCATGGCATCCCGGACAAGTAAATTGCTAATTAAAGCTGACAGACAACAGATAAAGGAACTGATTCAATATGAATGGCAGAAAGGTCAACTGAGAGAGTCCCAAAGAAGCTGTCAAGCAGTATACATTTGAATCTATGTATAAAAAAATGCTACAGTGTAGCAATCTCTTTCATGCAACACACATATACATACAAAAACTAACTAACCTTTCTCTCCCTACAATTATGTTTGAGACCTAGTACTAATTTATGCTTTACAAAATGGAGTCTCCACGCAAGAGAGAGAATATAATGTATAATTTTTATTATCTACACTCCTGTTGAGTTTTTCATACCTGTAGTATCTGGTGACTTTTACTGGAGTTCAACTAATAGCAAGCCTCCAAAATACTCCAGGACTTTCCCCAGTATTCTATTTTATTTTAGTACTGCTATTTAGATGGTTTCAATTCATCCAATATTTATCAAAAGCAATGTGATTGTTCTGAATGTTCCACTAACAATGGGCACAACTGTCACTTCAATTCTCTGGTAAGTTATCGTCATTCTTATTAATATTGAAATCACATACATGCACCCCCCTAAAATACGTGCCTTTGAAATTAATAGTGCAGCAAGAGAAGTTGGCCATTTTGGTAAAGTTAATAATTGTTATTATATTCAACAAAAAGGAATAGCTGACCAAATTTAAAAAAAAAAAAAAAATCTCAACCTGACTTTAGATGAGAGTTTGGTTTCAGAGGTACTTACCTCTTGAGGTGGTGGGCTTGAGGTGCTCTCAGGGACCTAGACATATACAAAGGCATGCAAATAAAAAAAAGATTTATAAAAATTCAAACGAAACAGAACAACACATTATTTTGTAAACCAGAAAACAGCATTTAACATGGAATTTACCCTGAAATAAAGAAAATGGTCAATATGAGAATAGATTACCACTGTTCCATAACAACCGTTACATTTTATGTAAGAAACATGCATGCCAATGTAACAACTATTATGAGACAGGGGAAATACTATTTTGCTCAATAAAAATGAACAAAGATACAAAAAATAAAATAATATGGTTATATCTACCTCAAAAGAAACTAAAATTCTAAAAGTTTTCACGCAACTTTACCTGAAGACTTTTTGTTAATATAATCTTCAGTCAAGTAAGAAGTTGGAAGAAAGAAATTTGGGGAAGATTTGAACTAGCATCCTGTATACTATGATGTTTTATGGCAATGCCATGCCATTTCAGTTACTAAAACCATGAGTTTTTCATAGACTGACTGATTTGGTGTTCATAATTACAATATTTCGTCCTTTTTATTCTCCCCCACCCATTTTGAGGTGTTTGTTGTAAGTTACAACAGGTAAAATATTGTGAAATAAAATAAGAACATTATTCTGATCATGGCAAACTGGAATAATAATAATAATTCATTATCTCTGAAATTTAGACATTAAAGTTATGGTTGATTTTAATGACTTTTTTGTTTCACTCTTTTTCACTAACTTGCTTTCAACATTGTATTATTGTTGTTACTAAGCAGTAGTAGCAGTACTAATAGAATAAGATTAAGTTCTTTCACTATCTTACTTTAAGAAATATTTTTAAAAAAGTGAACCATTTTAGCTGATTTAGGCCATGAAATTCACTTATTTGGTCAACGTATGTAAAATAGTGAAAATACTTCATTTTAGAATCTCAGAGACAACTTAGCTGTCATCAATACTAGCTTACCAATGCCATTAAAAATAACAGTATTTTAAATCTATTTTTTCTAATTATCATTACTGTACTCTGCTCTTTTATGGAATTGTCTTTTTCCCCCTTTCTCAATAGCATAAGCATTTTGGAACCGTCTGCCATTGTCATAACAGAGTTAAAGCAACATTATTACTAAGATTATATTTTCAATACTAAAAGCAACAATACAAATTTTGGATTAGGTTATAGTGAAAAAGCTTCTTTAAGAAGTGAAAAGAAAAAGGAAATGAAAATGCGTGCAAGGGAGATAACTATTTGGTTAATCAACATTAGATTTCAAAAAGCTACAAAGAAAAAACATTTTGCATTCTATATTAAGAGTACATGTTGTAATTACTAAGATTAAACTTTCAACACTAAAAGCAAAAATACAATTTTAGGATTCGTTTGGGAGATTATAGTGATGAAGTTTCAGTCAGAAGGAAAAAGAGAGAGAGAAAAAGAGAATGAAAGAAAAAACATAGAAAAAAATGGAAAAAGAAAGAGAAAAGAAAAACAGGAAGGTAGCAAGAGTAAAAAAGGAGAAAAAGAAAAGAAAATGAGAAAGAGTTGTGATTAACAAAGACAGGTTTACAAGAGGCAGCAGTTGCTTAATATTCAGCAGCCTTAGTCACATCATAGGGGATCTTGGCTAAAGATCAAAACAGCATGAGAAAGAATATTATTTGGAGAACAAAACTGTTCTTTTGTTGCTTCTTATGACTAAACAAATAAATGGACAAATGAAAACAATCTTTGGCACATTCCCAGAAAAAAGGGGGAAACCATGGATAAACGTGCCCACAATAAAATGTAATGTCAAAAAGATGGTTTTTCCCTTGACACCACTATTATTTTAACTACCTTCACTCCTTGGTAAGGTTTATTGTTTTAAAAAGCCGTGATTAGAATTGTAATAAAACCTAAAAATATGAAAGTAAATTTATATATTTTCTTTGTTCTTGAGAATCCACAACAAAAATAATAAACACTATTTGATTGTTTATAGGAATGACTGGCAAAACATTGGCTAATTGTCAATTGACTCAAACTTTATAAAATGGTAAATAAGGATTTGCTTATAATTGGTTCACATATTTTAATAATTTAGTAAATGTTTATAAATTTATGAATAAAAAATTGTTTTCATATTTCTTCATAAATTAGTAAATGATAAATATTGCATTGCATTAGTTTTAATTGTATTAGTTTTTACAGTGTTGTAAATATAAAATTATTCTTGTAAACAAACAACCTAATAAATAATTTACACTATTCCCATTGTTCGGACTGTTGTTCTCATCTTTTTTGCCAAATTCATGACATTTCGGCTGTTGTATGCCCCAGCCTTCTTCAGGTGACTGGAATTTCGAATTGAACCCTTCATTTCATATACTGGGGTAGATTGCTCTAGTTCCACATACCATGCCTCTCCCGGATGTCTCAGTTATTTCCCTTTAATTCAATTCTCCAAGGCTGAAGCATACAACAGCCATAATGTTGTGAATATGACAGCAAGAGTCTGAAGAATGTAAATAGTGTAAATAATTACAATACCTCATGTCAGAAATATAGACAGATACTTTCACCATGTGTTTAGTTTTTATTCCAATTCTAATCATCACTTTTTTTAAAACAAACATTGCTGAATAGTTAAGGTAGTTAAAAAAAAAGTGGTGTCATGGGAAAAAAAGATGTCCTTTTGACACTATGACTTATTGATGGCATGTTTATCCATGTTTGCCAAAAAAGCTAACATGATATCAAAAAAACAACATGAATCAATGAAGCAGAAATGAGATTTTGCAGGGCTATAAATGTATGACAAGTGGCAGGCTTTCCTCTAAGTCAGTAGATTTCGATTAAAGATATACAGATATTTTTCTAAAATCTAGAGATAGATTTCTAAGATATTTACAGGAACTGGACTATACCATAAATTGGAATGTACAAGTTGAGTCTTCAAGCCTAAAAAAATCTTTCCAAAACTAGTGGTCTACTTATATGGCAGGTATAAAATGCAAACCTTTACCACTGTATTATAAACAAGTGGGACACCACTCCTAACAATTACTGTACACCATTTACCGTATCTCCAACCAGGCTGTAACGAATATATATATATATATATATATATATATATCTCTCCCACTAAAACTTGTATTTGGGGAACATATTTAGCATATTAACTCAGAAATTAATATAAAATATTAAAATAGTAACATAAATTCAGTATTCTATTAATGCTACAGTAAACATTGCATCCAACAGCATATTACATTAATATGATACATAGCAGGACTATAAAAAAAAGTACCTGGTATGATGTGTAATCTACAGTATTAATATTTTATAGGAGTTGATGCTGACTTTAATGTGTTTATCAGTAGACACGACAAATTTTAAATGTTCCCCAAGTTATAATGATGCAATATAGGTACATACCATATCTGTTGTAGGTTGCTTGCTATACGATGCATACAGAAAGATATTACGGTTAGTGTCTCAATATACAGGTAAGTGGTGTAACCTTGTGAAGTTTTGGCACAGGTTATTGTATACCATAGTCTAACTTCATTTACTAGTCGGCATATATTTTGGGCCATTGGTAGCCTACCATGTTTGGCCTTCAACCTATATGGTAAGTATAGCCTTGTTACATAATCAGTTAATTATCTGCCCTTGTTTTTAAGAGCTCTTCATTAATATATAATAAAAGTCTGTTGTGTTAATATACCTTGTGTTGCCTTACTTTCTGCTGTTTATAATTTAATTGTTGTCCATCTAACACAATTCCACATAAGAAAGAAATATAAAAGGTCTAACCCGGAATTTTAAGCTAAAATCTTGAGGTTGACTTGTACACCACAATTTACAGTAAGTATTGATTTGGGCTTATTGTAAAGCAAACAATTTATTTGCACATTGAAACCTATAGGGTTTATGTAGCAATGGGTATGATTTTGTGGAAGTAATTTTTTTTGCCTTATAAAGAGAAAAGACAAAGTTAAGAAACATTAACTGCAGACATTTCTGATTGTTATATTTTATTTGTTTAAAAGTGTGCAAGGAAAAAAAAATTAAATGAGGAAAGAACAGATTTTCTCAGCTGAAGACAAATTTAACATTTCTTGTTTCTAAGATAGTTAAATAATTTTAAAAACAAGAAAGTAAATCAGTTAAAATCGTAACTTAGAGATAATTAAGGACTGCTCTCATAAACAGGTGTAAATTAGTTTTTGAATGTTGTAAGGCCTAATTGCATCAGGGTAGATCTCTATTGCAACTAGTCAAAAAAAGAAGAAAAAAAAAATCACTTGAAGAGTTTGTAGACAACAATTACAAAAATTCATTGATGGCATCTTGCTGACAAGTGTAGCATTATCAGCCTTTTTGTGACAGAAAGAGAAGCTTTTACCTTAGGAAAGGCAGAAGAATCATTATCAGCCACCGGAAATGCATCTTTGAAAGGGTCTTCGGATGCAAAGGGGTCTTGGGTGAAAGGATCGCCTGGAAGAAATAGTAATGAATGATAATGTAGACACAGAGGACAAGATAGACACAAGCACATAGGGAGCCCAGAGGAGTTTGTGAAAGTACTGAACATAGAGGAGTGGGGAGTGATAACTCACAGAGTACAAGTCGTACTCAATTCATAATGGCCTGAAAGGAATGTTAGGCAAAACCAGCAAAAATAACAAGTAGAAAAATACAATTCAAAAAAGTGAAATCAAATTTTAAAACAGTCAAACATGAAATAAGCATCATTTGCATAAGAAACCTCAAAACGATAACTATTAATAAAGAAACCACTTCAATGGTTTTAGATTAGTAGAAGACAGTCTTTTAAAAAATGCTAAAACTCTGAAAGACAACATGTATTAAGAAACAGGACAATTTTGTTAGAAACAAAGAAAAGAATACTGAATGTAATATCAATCCTCCTATACGGCAGTGAATGCTGGACAATTTCATCACAAATGAAGAGGAAACGTGAGCCAATAGAAATGTGGTTGTACAGAAAAATACTGAGGATATCATGGGTGGAGCATACGAGAAGAAAAAACACTTTAAGGAAAATGGAAACAACATCAAAAATGAGAAAGAGTTGAACAGAATGAGGAAAGAGTGTTTGGAAATTTTGGCACTCACAGGAAATATTGAAGGTAACAGGGGCAGATGAAAAGAAAACAATAACCTCAATCTACAAACAATATGAAGTTGGGGTGGACCATGACCATCCACCTCCTGAAAGGATATGGCACATAAAGGAAGATCCTTACAAATTGAGAAAGGAATGGACTATTTATTTTTATTTTCTGTGCACTGAAATAGTTTTTGGTAACTTTTTCATACAGTGACAATTTTTATCTGAATGAGGTGTTGTTACAATAAAAGCAGTTCCCTTAGGTTTGTTGTTTTTACTAAACTGCTCTGATCATTGAACCAAAAGTTTTTTTGATGTCCTTCCAAGATGATCTCAGAACTTTGCTCAAATCATTCAATCAGTAAACCAAGCAGAAAGATCAAATATTTGGAAACATGCATTCTAGAAGTTTTGAATTTTTTTTTTTTTTTAGGAGAGGCAGTCTTTTTTTGCAGTAAGGTTCACCCTGTACAAAGACCAGGGGTTACGTCAAGGGGTAATTTGTGCAGATAAGAGGGAAAGATAATGGTTAACCTGAACCTTGAACAGGTTAAGATTGTAGTGATCGGGGAAACATCATCTTAGTAGTCGATTCCACAGAGCAGTGGTCCATGGAAAGAAACTGTTTGAATGGAACTTATTTCTCACTGAGGGAATATGGGTCGTTTGCTACTATCTAAGTGCCATGGCATATTCCTGTCATAAAGTTTTGAACTGGCAGAACAAGGAAATCTAGTTCGTCCAAGCCCTTTCTGTAGAAGTAGCAAGAGAGTAGCAATAGGCTTGCCATATCCCGACTGTGAGAGAGAGATTGGAGGGTGGAGAATAATTCATCACCCACAAGATCTCGGAGATGCTTTTCGACTCTACCAAGGTTGGAATGTGAATCAAGGCAGCTTCCACCCAAATATGGTAACAATACTCCATTTTTGGCCTAATATATCATTACTATATATTTGATAAGCTGACCTGCCAATTTTTGTCATTCCACATTGAAAGAGATGGACGACTGTAATGGGTCTTTGGACACACCCAACTAAATGCTGCTTGTCACAGCTGACTAGTTTGTAGAACGTAGTCAGGACATGAAAAAACTTTCTAAGCTTGTTATGCAATAAAGTTATTGTTAAAGTGGGCAACAACACTACAGAAACTTCTGAAATGCTCCAGATTGCTTATGAATTAACTTGCAAAGCATCAGTTTTTTGCTGACACAAGAAATTTGAGGATAGGCCAGAGGAGGAGAGAGACAATGAAAGATGTGAGAGGATGAAGAACATCAGAGCCGTTTGAGAAAAATTGCAATTTTCTGGATAATGGCCATTGTGCGTCTATAAAGACAATAAGCATACGGTTTGGTATACTGAATTATTCATGAAGATCTGAACATGTACAAAGTTTGTTACAAAGTTCAGTGATGAACAAAAGGAAAGATGTATTGGTGACATGAGATGTGGTTGATAGGCATCAAAACTCTCCCTTACCCTCCTTATTGTCCCAGCCTTGCTGCCTGTTACTTTTGCTTGTTCCATGGGACCACCACGAACTGGTTGTAAGGCTACAACAAGTGCATTGGAGTCAGAGGATCCTATTTTCAAAGAAATTAGTGTTTTTTTTCTTCTTTGAACATTAATGTCTCTTCTAAAAAAGTGTGAAAATATCTGGAATTAACCTTGTATTTAAACATCACTGTGTACCATCACCTAATGGACAAAAGCATTACATTTAAACCTTGGTTCAAGTAATGTAGAAACATTACACTAACTCAATTAGAGAGTCAAATTACAAGTTCTTTATTTTTTTTCTTCAGGACATCAGCAATCATGGCTCACCAGTGTTTTTTTTTTTTTTTTTTATTATCTTGGAATTGTAATAACTTCTTGGGAAATATAGTAAAGTGGTTTTCTGTTGCCTTTTCCACTGTTTTGAATTCAGAGTAGTCCTGATCTTTGATTGGTTACCACCTAGAGTGAAAAAAAATCCAGTTAACCTTGTTATTTAACACATAGCTGGGACAGGTGAAAGTGAACACAACAAACTAGAATTTGAACTTAGCTTCCCGATTTCACTTTCCACACTATTACTAACTTCTTGCATATTGGTACCTTTAAATGTGTAAAAAAAATATTTTGCACTATTCTAATTAAATATACAAAATCAATTATCCCTTCCATTTAATGATACAATTCTATGAGTAGAAGAATAATCAGGATTTACACAGCTAAAGCTGATTCTATCACAAAACCATATTTCAAATCTTGTTTTATGTGCAACTTTCCTTTTGAATGTGAAAATCAAAGCTCTCCAAAACTTCCTATCACTTGGAACCCAAAGCAAAATTTGATTTTTCACGTCCCCCATGACTGATGTACCATCCACTCACACAAAATCAGGAAGGTTACTGACTGTTTCCATTCTTGTTCTTTTTTTTTTTCAATATGCCCTGTGAGTGTTAAACTGTCCAAGCCTTTTTTCTCATAGTGTGTCCCAGAAATTTTAACTGTCCCTTTCTAATTTTAAATGGATGGATGACTGGCCACCTGTATCCAAGGATTCCCATCTACTAGAGCAGCTTGCTAATCCCTGTTGCAGAAGCTTTCTTAGGCACATTTGTGTTTGGTCAAAACCCACAGAGCCCGTCTGTGGTTTATACTGCAACAAGGGTTCTGTCTACTCAGTTTCACTCACAAGGCTTGGGTTAACCCATTGCATGGTTTTCAGGCACTTTCCAAAGGTGCCACATACTGAGATCATCTCCTCAAGACTGATAATGTCAAGCCATCTTCCTGACAAATCAATAATGTTGAGATTCAAATGTTCTAGCAACTCAACCACATGACCATTTAATTTTAATTATGGGTGTCCTTTTAGTTTTCCTTTTCTTTAAAACTTCCTACTTGCTCATATGTCCCATCCGTGATATTCTGAGCATCCATTTATAGAATCTCCTCTGTCACTGGGTTATTTCACCTGTAAGGAAATTGTCCAGCATTCACTGCCATATGGGAAGATGGTTATCACATAGAAACAAGGAAAAGTGCTGAACTTCTAACAAAATCTTCCTGTCTCTTAATATTTAGTTTAGTTTCTGGAAAGCATCTTTTGCTACTTTAACAGGTCTTCATATGTTTGTGTTACATTTTCCGTCATCTCTTCTTACCCTAACCTGATAGTTGAATCTCTGTATATGCCGGTTTCTGATGCCCACAGTTCATCACTCACACTTTGAACTGTTTCTCTTGCTTATGACCATACATTCCGTACACCTATTAGATTCGATCAAATTAACTATCTAAGGTTTACAGAATGTCAAACACTTTCTAATGCTTCAGGTTGGAATCCACTCTTTCTTTCATCTCAAAATGATTCTGAAGGTTTTGCTGACATAAAATGAGAAGTAATAAAGTCAAATTGAAAGTGTTGTTCAGTTAATTGTGTTTCTTCTTCGTACTGCTTTTGCTATGACTACAATATTTTGAGCAAGATGACCAACTTCGAGCATACCATCCACTTCTGACAGGCCATGTAAGTGAAAGATATTTTGGTTTTTAACAAGAACAACAAAGAATTCATGAATAACTCAAGGAAAGATAATAACTTTTCAAATTTCCAGATGGTATCTGGTACAAATGATAATAATAACTATGGGTCAATGTAGAGTCAGTTAAGTGGCATATGTAATACACGATTGCGCAATCATGTCTCTTTTGATTCATGACTGACCAGGCAGAAGAATTTCCCCACAGTAGGCTGCCATTTCTTTCTGTGGTAGACTGATTGACAACCAAGGCCATAAAACCCAGTCCTCTGATTTTGTATTATCAGAACCTTAAGAACCATTTTGAGAGGAGAAAAATCAAACATTTCAACATGAAGTATTAGAACTATAAAGCAAATTAAGGCATATAATATTTAAAGTTAATATATAATATATATATATATATATATATATATATATATATATATATATATATATATATATAAGAACATTAAAGTCAACACTTAGAGGTGACAGGCTGTTTCATGCTAGATGCAATCTTCAGGCCACAGTGGCCTGATGAATGCATCTAGCATGAAACAGCCTGTTTCCTTTAAGTGTTGACTTCAATGTTCACTTATATATTTACACACGCTCTATCTCTGCTATTGAGCACTTTATCCCATAAATATAGCACACCTTAAGACTATATTTTTTCATATAATTTTAGTTCTAAGTTGTTTTGAATTTCTTAGATGAGGCATTGCCAAAATTAATTTTTGACTAGTTTTTTTTTTTTTATATTTCTGTTGTTTTTAATTACTACTCTCAAGTCATTTTTGCTTGAAAGATTTTTTTAAAAGTCTTTTTACCCTTGAGAAAGGGTATGAACTCATCACTTCTTCCCCCAGCAATAAGTTAAATAGTAAGAGAGACTGGATCTCATGGTCTTAGTTGGCAACCAGTCTACCATAGAAAGAAATTGCAGCCTACTGTGGGGAAAATCTTCTGCCTAGTCAGTCATATATCAAAAGAGACATGACTGCCCAAGTGTCTATCACATACTGACTATACACTAACTCCTAGCTATTGAGATCATTTGTACCAGATACCATATGTAAGTTTTGAAAGTTATCTTTCCAGAAGTTATTTTTGAATTCTGCACTGCTCATGTTAAAAACCAAAATATCTTTCATCTACATGATCTCTAAGCATCATTTTCTTCCTTTATGGCTGGTACGGCTGAAGACAATGGGTTCTATAGCCTTGGTTAGCAACCAGTCTACCGGAAAGAAATGGCAGCCTACTGCAAGAAATCTTCTGCTTAGCCATGTATGAACTGAAAGAGACACGATTGCTCAAATGTGAATCATATATAGCATATGACTTGATAATAGGATCATCCAGTTTAATTTGTGAATTTTTTTTTTTTTTTTGGGGGGTATTAATACCAAAACAAACAGCATGCTGACCAAAGTGTCAAGTTCATTATTCTGTCATCAGTAAAGATAAGAAGTTAGCATTAAACGGAAGTGTTGGAAAAGTGAGGGGCTAACAATAGCAATTTCATAGAAACACTGTTTGAGATTAAAGTAAACAAAGATCTTATGATGAACACATGCACTTCTGGAATCAGATCATTTGTTGGAAAATTTCCAATTAGCAAGTCACCGGATCATAAAAATGGTGAAGAAAAAAAAAACAACAACATGCAAATGTCAAAGGTAAAAATGTTGTAAAAATTAAGAAATTTCTTTTTAATTGTTCAAGAAGAATTCTTTTAGAGCCATTGAGAAGGAATAACACAAAAACAGGAGTAAGTAAGAATCAATTCAGAAAAAAAATAGGAAAAAAAAAAAAAGGAGATGGTAACATACTTCCTTTAAACGGGTCTTCATTTTGAAAAGGGTCTGCAGCAGGAGCAACATCCATACCAGCATTGGCAAAAGGATCCTTGCCTTTGAAAGGATCATCTCGGAATTCATCCATGCTGGAGCCATGACTGAAAGCACCGATGCTGATGGGACTGCTACCAGCCTATATATGAAGAAACAATTTGCTATAAGATTCAAATGCTTTAGAATTAAAGACTATATAAAACATTAATTTTAGAGAAAAAAAAATATTTTAAGATTATCTTATATGAGCTTCATAAGTAATATTTTTTAAATTCAAAATCCAAAATCAGTTGCTCAATAAACTGATATTTTTTTCAATAACTATGTCCTCATCACTAATTGACCAGGATTTAATTGTATACCGTCTTCACTGAGCCAATACCAGAAATAAATGATAAAGATTTATAAATCCAAAGAAAATATAGTTTGATAAACTTTCCCTTTCATTATTTGATAATCTTTGTAATTGTTTTTTCATAACATTTACAAACAATCTTTAAATAAATGACAAAATTATTCAGATATATTGAAAAGCAGTTTAAATGGAAATTTACAGAAATTTTACCATTTCCAGAGAAACAGAAAAGAAATTTAAAGATACACTGAACTCAATATTAAGTTCAGTTAAGTTGAAAAGTATTATTTTTTTTAAAAATATGCTTTTATCTTTTTTTAACATTTTTTTTGTTTCTCTTGACTTTCAAGATTTTAAAAGTCTTTAAACATCTCCATCTCTAGTTGAAAATTACAAACCAACAGGATTAGATGATAGCCATTTATGCTCTCTTTCCCCTCCTTCCCACATTCAGACAACATTTATTATTATCCATTTCACTATAACGGAGAGTAGTGCTGAAAAGTTCCCAGTCCAAGCGACTTCCCTAAGTGTAACCAAATAATGAAGCAACAAATGCTTTTTGGAAGGTTGTGCCAAGAACTTTTTTCTGCAACTCCTCATAAATACATATGATTTTGGTGTGACAAGTTGCGCTTTATAACCAGGAATAATGATTATATAAGATCCAAGGGAGATAAAGGTGAGATCATTCTTTAGGTTCCTGATTTTCTGAAGATATAAAGTCTCCAATGAACCCACTTAAAAAAAAAAAAGAAAAAAAAAGCATCCTGTGAAGGCTGAGGAATGGATCAAATAAAACATGGTCACAGCAAAAACAGAGTTCATCATTCTGAACAAAATATAGACAATATGAGTCAAAGGTTTATTTTAACCTGTTCACTAAAACATGAGATTACATAACATGTTCTTTATAGTTGGGCTTGAGTGTAAAGTTTGTTGTGTTTGATTTGCATATCAACACCTTATGTGTCATTTAATACCACAATTTTATTTTATTGGGAAGTTTGATAATTTTTTTTTTTAAATGGTAATTTTTCTCTTCCTTTTTCAATAGTCTATTCCTGGTATTTGTTATTTATTTATTTTTTTTTTTTACTATGAAAATGTATTGCTAGTATTCTTACTGCAAAAATATATTTTTATACTTTCATAATATTTTGACCCTTGTCTGGGGGTTAACTATTTGCCCATAGCTGGGATCCTAACAGGTGCTACCACACTGGGTCATGGTTGACCTGAGAACAGCAATTACAAGGTGGTTCCATGCTTCTCAAAACCTACCAATCAGAGGTCTTGCTGCCAGATGTAGTTTATCATCATACCCTGGCCGATTGAGTGCAATACAAAATAGTGGGCTAATCAATTACAAAAAGAAATAGGTACAACAAATAATGGCTTAAAATGTATGATTTTAGAAAGTTATCTTTTTAAAAGAAACACCCAAAAAGCAACTTTTTATAACTGCTACTTCTCTCAACTTTCATTAATGATGTTCAGAAGTTGTCCATGATTGTTTACAGGTGTTTGTATAGCAGGTAAAAAAAACCCAAAAAAATAAAAAACAAAAGGGATCAGTCAATTAAGTAATAACTTAAAAGTATCTCATTAAATATAGATCTGAGTTTAACATACTTTCTGAATAGAAAGTCTCTTCAGAAGTTCTAAGCTTCACAGTCCTTTTAAACAGAATTTAAAACACTAAGGAATTGTTCTGTATAAATTTTGATAAAAGCACACGAAATATAAAGAGCAAACCAAATCTTTTTCATAAATAAAAAATAAGAGTCAGTGAAAATGACACTGACAGGCTAAGCAACGAAGTGAAAATAATAGAAGTCTGTAGTTTGGAGTATAACTATATATATATATATATATATATATATTAAGGCATGTGTTATGAAAGACTACGAAACTCTTCTGCTTAATGATCTTTTTCTCAGTTTTTTCTTGCTTCCTTGCAAGTTTTTTAATGTTTGAGTCCAGGTTGCTAAAGTAGGATCCAAGTCGATAACTTTCTGCCAAGCACTTTCAGTTGTCCTCAACCGTCATCATGGTGTTTGTTTTTGTTTGGAGATTATATATATATATATATATATATATATGGGAGAATATGGTACATAAATTTTTATATATCAGAATAATGTTAGGCAAATTAATGAGAAAGTGGGAAAATTTCTGCGTGCCACATTTCATTCTTTAGGACTTTATGTAATGTTTTTGTTGATGGTATTATATATGTAGGAAGAGGAAGGGGGAATATAGAAACACAAATATTGGTAATAAATTATTTACCCACTGGCCCATGCAGTAAGATGTGGCACAAGGCTGAGTTTTAAAGTGGGGTATCCAAGCCCGTATGTTTGGGCGAAAATTCCCTATAGACCACAGAAAACAGAGTCAGTTTCCCAAAACAAGACTCTGCCCTTTCGGCATAGCCTCGTCTGGGGGATACTCTCTGACATGTGCCAAACATTGGTAATAATTATGCATAAACAGGAAATGCTGAAATTTTAAACTCTTGGATTGAAATTGGCCAGACTACATATATAGACACATCTAAAAAGAAAAAAATTAAAAAAAAAAAAAAAAAAAAATTAAATTCAAATAGTTTAAAAAAAAAAAAATTTCTAAATTCTGAAGTTTAAGACATTGGCATTTAGAAAATTTTCGGTATTTACATTCTTATACTCCTCTCTTTTTCCTACAATTCCATCAACAAAAATATTACTTAGTCTGATGAAGTCCTAAAGAATGGAACTTGTCACAGAAATTTTCCCACTGTCATTATGTTGCCTGTGAGTGTGTGTGTGTGTGTGTGTGAAATAAAGTGATACATATGGAAGAGAGAGAAAGGACAGAAGTGAGAGGTGAAGTATTAAAGCTAGGGAAAATAGTGAACAAGTCAAGACAAAACTCAAGGATTTTTGTTTCTAGCAAAAACTTGCAGCATTGCAACACAGAATGTTAATTACTTTTCACAACTACAACTACGACTAGGAATCTTGCTTTTTCATGCTGAGACATGGAATGACAATTTAAAAAAAAAAAAAATAACAAAATATGGAAATTGAGAAAAACAAAAACAAATGAAAATGATTTCAAAGTATTGTATTGGAAATGAAATCAACAAACCTAGAAGCATGAAGTAAGAAAAACAAGTATTTGTGAAATTAAAAAAAAATTCTATTTTTTTTTTTCTTTTTTTTAGCAAGATTGATCCAAACAAAGAGGTTTAAAGAGTTGACTAATAAGCTACGTCAAAAAGAAAATGGAATCTCAGAGCATAAAAGTCAGTTTTATTTTGTTTCATTCATTCATTTTCTATGGTTCATCAACTTTTTGCAGGTTATTTAAAGCCAGAAAATATTTTTAAGTTGTAAGAATTTTTTTCGTTTTAGATGATAATTTAGCTCTAAATTTACTCCAGCAATTGTACCATATGACAATGGCATAGTGGTTTACAAATTTAGTGACACAGTGGTTGCGAATTCAAGTACACACTACTCTGGTACTTGCATTCAGAGGAAACAGGTGGCAATAACTGAATAGTACTAAATAAAATAAGAACTAGACAATTTCCGTAGACATGAACAGTGGAATGAGAACAGTCTACCCCAGTAGATTAAATAAAGGGTTCAGTTTGGAACTCCCTGTAGGTAACCCAAATTTACATACACCTTATGAGGGCACAACGGCCAAATCATTGTGATAAAAACAACAAAGATGAGGACAATAAACCAAATATGAATACGATAACTTAGTGATAAAATTATTACTAATTAGGTAAAAAGTTTGATTAAAAAATTATGTCCAGTTTTTACTTTTGTTTGAGGGCTGCTAATAAATACAAGGTGCGATGGATAAATTATCCTCTAAATTATACAAAAATGAAAATAACACTGACATCTCATTTTAACAGATATATTTACCAAATTACACAAAAATATCTTGAAATACTAAAGAGTAAATTAATTCCATAATATCACCATTGGCATCAACCACAGCGTCCAGACAATTTCAGAATCTCCTACAATTCTTCTGGATGGTTTCCTGATTTAAGTTTGTGAATTCTGCTATAATCCTTGCCTTCAGTTCATCTTTGATGTTACAAGGAGTTTTGTTGGTCTCTTGCTCACCCATAATAATTAAGGGAGTTACAGTCTGGGGAGTTAGGTGGCCAGATGTAAAGGAGTGATGTGGTCACAGAAATTGTCTGACAACCATGACTGGGTTCTCCTGCTTATGTGGCATGGTGCAGAGTCCTGTTGCCAGATGTAAGGTCTTCCAGCAGCTACCCACTTGACCCAGGGCAGAACTACCTCCTCAAGGCATTTGGTGTAGGCCTCTGTGTTAAGTGAAGCCCTCACCAACAATTTTAAGAGTTCTTTTTTTATCAGAATGATCAGAGCGTGTTTTCCAAGCTGCCGTATCTTTGTAATCCCCAATTAGGCTCATCCATCCTCTGCACTGTCCTAAGATTGACACCCAAAACTACTGAAATGTTTGTATTGGAGCTTCCAGCATGAATGCCAAGCAGTACAATATACCATTTTCAAATTTCTGGTGGAGTGAATTGCATCACAGATTTTTTCCCACAGATGGTGCCCAACTGACCCTACTATACTGTGCAGTTGAAAAAAAAAATATCAAGGACACACACACACACACACATGCGCAAAGTTAAAAATATAAAATGGTGACAATTTACCTATTGCATCCTGTATATATAAAAGTTTTATAATAGTAAGAAGTTATTAAGCATCATCTTATTAGAGGTTATTTTTCAATTTCTTATCACTTTTTACATGCTTTTATCTTTGCTTTTGTTCTTATTTTGCTTGCAACATTATCACATTATCATGCTTCTTGACTGAATGATCAATTCATTTTTTACAGCTTATCAGCCCATTGCAGGTTATTTAAAGCCAGAAAATATTTTTAGACTCTAAGAATTGTTTTGAAATAATGATTTAGTAATAAAAGTCTTACTAATTAACAATCAGATGGGGGTGGGAAAAGAGGTGGATTCTTACCTTTCCCAAGGCTATTTGTGCACAAGTGAATATAATGAACCTGACTAGAATTGGAACTCGGTTCTCTGATTAACCATTCTGAGCCATTATACCACCCACAATCCAAGCTTACAGCACCTGGTATTCCCAAGCAGTCATCTATCTAGGTACTGACCAGGCTCAACATTGCTTAAATTTGGTGATCATATGGGAACTAATATTTCAACGTGATATAGCTTTAAGTCAGCCAATTTTGCTTTACAATTCCAATGCACAAAGATAAAATATAGATCCAATAAGAGGACATTCTTTAAGATTAAGCATCTCTCTGCAGATCTTTTTAAAATGCCACTTGCAGAAAGGAAGTAGGCTGGGAGAAAGTAAATAACGGTGATATCAATATTCGCAATTCTGCACCAACAAATGTCCTTTGTACTAAAATTTATTTTTCTTGGCTGAGAAGATAAGCATAATATTCTTAATACTATTTTTGTAATTAAAAAAAAAAAAAAGCCATCAAAACTAATAAAATAAATACATATTTAAATGACCAAGTATAATGCAGAAGAGTAGAGAAATATTAGACGAGGGCTTCAAATATCCCTACCTATGATTGGTACTCAAATGAAGGAAGTGAATTTAACCAAAATAATAAACCTACATCACATACCATTTAAGCAGCAAGATGAATGGTTTTAAAATAGCATCAGATTTTCACAGTTAAGCAACATCAAGTCTGCTCAGTACCTAGATGGGTAACTTCTTGGAAATACTAGGTGTTGTAAGCCAGGATGTGTACAGGTAGCAAAATTAATAACAGCTGAGAATTGGAAATCAGAGAGCCAAGTTCAAATTCCAATCTGGTTCACTAAAGCACAAATACCCTTGGGCGATCATGAATCAACAAGAGATCACCCAAGCATTTCACATCTGACCCTACCAACACAAATTAGACCAGTGTAGTAGGGTAATGGTCCATTCCTCTCCATGAATCTAAGGAAGGCCTATGTTCAACAAATGACATTCACAGGTTGAGAAGATCTTGTTTGAGGTATGAAATTTAATTGTATGTATATAGTATAGCTGGCCACTTGTATTTAAGGATACCTGTCTACTAGGGTGGCTAGCCAGTCCCTGTTGCAGACGTCTGCTCAGGCATATGTGTGTTTATTTAACAGAGCCCACCTGTGGTTTATATGGCAACTATGCTGAGCAGACCTTAGTTACAGTTTCTGGGAAAGAGCAGGTTATCTAGTGTGATCAACAATTTGAACAAGGCCAGCACATTCAAACCCTCAGCCACAATGACTTGTGACTTTGTGCTAGCACAGCTATTGATGGCTCCCAAAGGTTCCATCTATCCAATTTTACTTACAAGGCTTGGGTCAACCCATGTTATGGTTTTCAGGCACTTTCCAAAGGTGCCATATGCTGGGATCATCCCCCTCCAGTGTGATTAACATCAGAAAGTCTCCTTCCTGACAAATCAACTATGGTGAGATTCGAACCCGAGTTTTATGGCCAGAATGCGAACATTCTAACCAATCAGCCACATACTCATAAAATTTAATTAATACATTAAAAAAATGAACATAATTATAAAAAAAGGTGGGGAGAGGAAAACTACCAGCTAATTCACACAGCATGTTCTCTTCTTCATCAATGGTGAAATCAATCCATAAAGATAACCGATCCTCCAAACTAGTTCCATAATTTACTAATTTAAGTGTCAATGTGATGCTGACTACATAGGTAGGACAGCTCAACTACAAAAGAAAAGAAATGCCCAATATGTACAAGCAAAAGCTTGACTGGAAAATTTGCATAACTGTTTCATCACATCTGGGCCTAGAAGTTGAGGACGTCTTATAAATAATTGGCAATGCACATCATCCTTCCATTAGGATAGGTTCTCAATTTTGAGTGGATTACATTCCAACTTAACACTTGAAAGTCCTCAAGACATTTGATATTCGATCAAGACAACCATCCTAATGTAAACAAAGGGATTGGTAGTTTGGACTTATTCCAATCTGTTTATAGAAGATGTCAGTATATTGTTAATACAAGTCTATTCTCTCTCTTTCTCTCTCATTATGCTTATCATGTTTTAGTCGGTGTGCCCACTATTGTTTAATTTCCTCAATTGAGTTCTGACAACCAAGGAGTCATAAACGGTTAGCTCTTGATTTCTTTTTCTTCTTAGGTTGCCGACAGAAGTAGTTGGAATTTTGCTCCTTTTTAATTATGTCTGTTTTAATGCATTATTTAAAACCTTTTAAACTATTAGAAACATCTTTTATTAAACTAAACAGTATTTCTGTAAAGTGAAATGGATAAAACAGAAAAAAGAAAACCAATTTTATTACATTGATTTTTTTTTTTTCTTTTTTTCCAGTGAGGTTCACTGTGTACAAGGTCCAGGAGCCATTTAATATAGAAGGTTAAGGGGCAGTGTATACAGATAAGAGTCGGACAATAAGGATTAACCCTAGGCTTGAACAGGTTAAGATTGTAGTGATCAGGCAAACATTCTCTTAGGAGTCAGTTTCAAAGAGCAGCAGTTTGCAGGAAGCTGTTCAAGTGGAATACAGAGGGAATGTGGGTGATTTGCTGAAAGTGGCATACTGGGACCAAGGAATATAGTTCGTTCAAGCACTTTCCATGGAAGTAGCAATAGAGCAGTGAGTATCCTGCCTGTGAGAGGAAGGTTGGAGGGTGGAAAATAATTGTCACCCACTGAACTCTATTGAGACTGGAAAGTGAGGACTGGGTAGCTCTCGTCCCTATATGACAACAGTACTCCATTCTTGGCTGGATCTTGTGCTTGTAAAGACAGAGGATAGCATGAGGAGACGGGTACTTACTGGAGCAGTACAGAGATCCAGCCATTTTTCCTTCATCTTAGGTAATGGATTGTATGTATGAGTTCCATTTGCAGTCAAGTATGAGTAAGGCCGAATAGTCTCTTAAGGCACAGGCCTCTCTGAGAGTACAACCATTCATCATGATTGGCTGGATTTCGGTGTCCAACCAGCCGTGATATCTTTATATTACTGATTGATTGATTGATTTTTTTATGGTTCATCAACCCTTTGATTTAAGGCTTATTTAAAGCCAAAACACATTTTGGAGGTACCTGGTATTCTCAAGCAGTCCCTGATCTAAGACTTATGCTGATAAATTTTGAATATTCAAATTTATTGGTAATTTGAGCAATCTTAAGAAGCTTTGGATAGATTTTATTTTACAGCATGTCAACCTTAATGGGTCATTTTACGCCAACCAAATGAATACATATA
This sequence comes from Acanthosepion pharaonis, assembly GCA_903632075.3. Lineage (NCBI taxonomy): Eukaryota > Metazoa > Mollusca > Cephalopoda > Sepiida > Sepiidae > Acanthosepion > Acanthosepion pharaonis. The sequence continues at coordinate 1,174,150 of CAHIKZ030005377.1, forward strand.
CACACTTTTCTTTTTTTCCAATATTTGGAGCAGCTCAGTTTGGCAGCTACAATTCTTTTTAAATAGATTGTTTAATCTGTCTATTCAAACCATCTAAACTTCTTATATACCCATACATAGACAATTTTTAAAGGGATTTAAAAATTCCCATTTCTTTTAGAAACCCTGTTATTTTGCAAGAGAGCAACATCTTTAAACAATGTTTTTATATTTGTGATATTGTAGTATTTACTATGTTTAAACTGATAGCATTTCCATTCAATCAAAATGTTCTCAACCGTCAATCTATGATTGCAATGGGTGCATTGAGGTAAACCTTCAGCTCTTAGCAGGAGTACATGAGTTAGTCATGTATATCCAATACAAACTCTAGTTAGTACAGTGTCCTTTCTTCATCACTCTTTCTTTTAATGATTTTGTGTTTCCCAATTAATCAACCAACCAAACATTGGCCTGGAATTGAACTCTAGTCACTGGATCTAACCAACATCTTTATCCACTGGGCCATGTGTCCTTGAGGACATCTGCATTTGAATTTTTGGGATTTACAAGCCTAATGTCTCAACAACCATTTTTTTTTTAACCAGTGCTCAGATTGCAGTTTTTTCTGTTATTTTGATATTTTTTTTTTTTTTTTACCAGAGCTTATATTGCGATTTTTGTTGTTATTCATTTGCTTTTCTCTAACACTCCCTATTACTGGTTCCCATATTGTATTCATTTCTACATTGTACATATTGACATTGTAGTATTTACTACATTTAAGCTCATAGCATTTCCATTCAATCAAAATGTGCTCAACCATCAAGCTATGATTGCAATGGGTGCATTGAGGTAAACCTTCAGCTCTTAGCAGGTGTACATGTGTTAGTCTTGTATGTCCAATATGAACTTCTGTTAGAACAGTGCCGTCTCTCTCTCCACCTTTTTAGTATCTTTGCGTTTCCCTGTCTGACTCCTGGTTAATGTGTTCATAAAGTTTGTTTTCTTGGAATGTGTTCCATATTGCTTGCCATTTGCTCTTTATGAAGTCATTAATTTTCTCTGTAAAATCTGTATACGGAATAGTTCAACTTACTCATGACCCTTTATGCCAACGTGGCTTATTATCCGCAATAAATTTTCTAATTTCATCTCCAGCATGTTTGCAATGTAAGGGTAGTTAGTTGTTTTTTTGTTTTTTTAGGGCAACCAGAGAGGATAGGGAGTCTATAAACATCACAAACTACTGTTCACTGAGCTCCTTATAAGATCAAAAGCTGTCCTCACTCAGTGCTGGCAGTTCCGCTATATAAATTGATGTATCATCATGCAGTCTCATTTGTTACAACCGTCTGTGGCAGGAGCTCCTGTTTTATTCAAAACTTTGATCCATTTGTATAAATTCCTCTATAGCAGTGGTATTATGTATCTCTTAATTCTACAAATTTATTTTGATATTCACTTTTATGTATTGATTGTTTTTTTAAATTCTCTCAGTGTGAGATCTATTTCAGGTTCAGTGGTCATCCAGAACGGTATATTTGGGTATGAGCAATCTTAAGAATCCAACATTACAATACTTTTGTGAAACGTTTATAAAAATCCATTTTTAAAACAGAAATGTAATTAATAAGTTGTTTAACTTTTGCTAATATCAACAATTGTTTTTTTTATAAACTATCTTCTCTATTGAGAAAACTTTGACAATGCATCAGGCATAAGAATTGTTGATAATCATAAACATCTTACTGAAAAATGTATAGCGCACAGCATTTTATAAACACTAATGTATCAGTAACTTATTCCTAGATTACTGGTAATAAATGTTTATATTTATCATGACTTTAAAAACAGACATTTTAAAAGTATTTATCCATAATGGACAGTAGGAAAATTTGCATGCTCTTGTCAATACATGGAGTTCTGAAGTTGCAGAACACATAATAAATAACCCAATTAATGCCCGGTTTTTTATCCAATATTTCTTCACAGTAGTCAGCAGAGCAAATTTGGATAATCTTCTGTGTGTTTGTTACACGGTATATTAAGTCTAAGCAACCTTCCCTCTGTAAGCAGACAGAATGGTTGCTGCTTGTGGTTTATATTGCTGATTTTTTGGTAGTCTTTTTACTTTCCTTTTTTTTTTAGTAGTTATGCACACATTTTTTGTCCTTAATTGAGCTCTGAAGAGCAAGGAACGTTTTTGTTTCTTTTTTTGTTATATTTTTTCAGTTCATCACTTTACAGTGAGTAATATTTATTTTTTTCTTATCCTTGCTATTTCCTCTCTTTCGTACATATTATGTGAATATTCACTTCCAGAGCCTACTCACTCCTGTTGGTGGAAACCTTTCCCACCGATTGACCATGTCTTCAGGAGTTTAGTCATACTTACCACAATTGGCCAATTGCAGACTGATGAGGCTATTTAACCCATGGGGTGGATGGCCATTGTTGAGGAGAGTCCATTCACTCTTTAACAGATTTTGGTTTTTGTGTTGCTGGGGTTCCACTTACCCTCCTCACCAGATTGGGGAGCCAGTTAGTCACTGACCATTCAGGTTTTGAATTTAGAGTTCTCCTTTTCCTAGACTGGTTGTCACCCAAGGCTATAGGACCCAGTCTGTAATGTTATTTATCCATAGCTGGGGTGGGAGAGAAGAGATGGATTCATATCTTTCCCAGCTAAGTGAACGGAATGAACATGACTGGAATTCTGATTCTTCAATTTGAGATGATATCCTATTTTCCCCACCATGCCTGCATGCGTGAATAAATACTTTTAAAAATGTCCAGTACAAATGATGACTTATGGGGGGGGGTGCTATGCTGATGAAATATGTATTCATTGGGACATAATGATCCTGAACAGAAAATAAACATCTATCAAGTGTTCCTAGAAATGTAAATCTGGATAAACCTTTTCAAAACAGAAACTATGATTTGGAATTGGAGTGAAAGCAGTGATGGCACCTACCCTGAATCTTTCATAAAAATTCAGAAATACTAAACACTTCAGATACCTTAGCGTATGAATCCGTTATAACAAATTAAGAGGAAAAGAAAACGAACACAGACTAGGCTGTGCCAGAGGCAGTTTTGCCCAACACTACAAATTGCTACAAAACTAAAACATCAACCTGAAAATTCAAGTCATGTTTTTAAATAGCCTCATCAGATTGAGTCTCTCATGTGGATGTCATGCATAGCACCAAACCCATTCAGAAATATCTAAACTGTTAGCTGTATACAAACACTTTCTAAGATCAATGGTGAAAAAAAGCTTTGAGTGAATGAAGCTTGGAGGGTCTTGGCAAAGCCCACTGTTGTTTTAAAATAGCAAAAAAAAAAAAAAAAAAAAAAAAAAGAACTGTACCAAATAATAGAAACCACATCACTTGAGGACTACCAACAGCAGCAACAATTAAAATGGATAGCACATGTAACATGAAAAGAAAATAATGACAATCAAGATGTTGATATGTCACACAACTTCAAATAAAAGGTTACAAAGGAAACTCCCATTAATACTGGAAAGGGTGATAACAGCAATTGAACTTGAGAAACTTGTTTTCCCAAAAAATTCTTTTAAGAGAAAGATTTTATCAATTACAACTGAAAGCAGTACTGGCTGCTCAGTCAAGGAATGTCAGATATTTCTTTGTAGGGAAACGGCATTTTTAAAGCCATAATAACATTTTCCATCTCCTATAGATTATTCAGTAATATTTATAAAAAAAAGGAAAAAAAGAAGAAAATCATGCTAAATGTTATGAAAATCTGGGCATAATTATATCAAGTCAATTTATTAGACTAAGAAATTAGAATTAACCACTTATGATAACAAAGAACAGATTCCTTGTCATTATTTGAAGGCTATTCAAGAAATATTTAAAAGAAAATAAGATCAATGTCCTTAAAAGAAATAATTCCAGATAAAAATCATCTCATAAGATTAGAACCAAAATATCAATGTATATTTCTCTTTAAAATATCTTAAGATCTTGTTCACAAGGAAAGGACACAGATTGAGAAAGTTGCTGTCTGAGGCCAGTAACACTTTGAGGGTAACATGCATACTCACAGTAGCCAAGTTGCTGAACTGGTCAGCCTCACCAGCTGCTGAAGGGAAGGACGCAAATTCTCCATTGACCTGCGAGTTGAAGTTGGCAATGCTTTGGCCGACCCCCCGCTGCTGGTCCTGAAGATTCTGAAGACGGCTCTTGGTCTGGTAGTGGTGGTGGTGGTGGTGTAGATGGCCATGGGGAGTGAACAGACAGTAGTCAGAGTGCATATCATTAGAATGGAAGGGTTGAGGGCAGTAGCAAGGTAAAAAGTTAAATAAGTGGGAGACACTGGCTGAAAACAGTGTACAGTAAGGCAAAAAATTGTTCTTTTTTTTTCTTTTGAATGAAGCATATTGAAGTTGTTATTAAAAAAAATGTTTAAGATCCTGGATTACACTATGCAAAGAAAATACCTTTATCATATATTTAAAAACAAAAAAATTAGATATAAAGTAGTCCCTCTTTATCTATTTTTTTTACTTTTTACAATTTCAACAAAACCATTTCTGGGGCTGGTGGGTATTAATGGTTCATAGTTAGAAACTTATAATACCAGACGACATTTTTTTCTTTTGGGAAATTGATAATATATATCAGATTTCTTTTTATAAACCTATAATTAATTCATTTTTTTTATAAAACTATAATTCATACATCTTTTTTATGAAACTATAATTAATTCTAGTTCTTTTTTTATAAATATATAATTCTAATTTTTTTTTTTTTATTTATTTATTTTTTTTTTAGAAATTTTTAAAATTTAGAATCCCCAAATCCAATAAATATTATAGCTCTTTCTATTATTGATGGGAGTTTCTTTTCTAACCTTTTGTTTAAGGTAGTGTGGAAAGTTCACATCTTGATTATATTATTTTCTCTTCGAATTACATGTGCCACCCATTTTTGTTGTCACTGGAATTTTTAAAGTGATGCGATTTTTCTTGTTATTTGGTAAAGCTTTTTGTCCGTGATTTTGTAGCGCCAAACTATAATAAAAGACTCTCAAAAGGATTCATTCATTTGGAGTCATTTTTAATCATTGAAAATAGTTGTATGTAGATGATAGTCTAAACAAACAATGATCAAGTTGGATACCATGCATGACATCCACATGAAAGTCTACATATGACGAGGGTATTTAAGAATATGACTCAAGTTCAGATAATTTTAATAGTTGGAAATAAACAATATTACGTAACTGCATCAGAATATTAACACTCCTGATAGCAAGAATGAAACCCAACAGGCAATATCCAATTCTATCCTTGCTGGTTATTTTAATGTTTGCTTTGTGGCACATAAAAATATTAATGCCATTCAAACATTATAATAATGATAAGATTAACTGTTTCTCTACTAAAAACATTTGCCATTTATTGTGTAACTATTTAGTCTTTGGTTGAAATTTATCAAATCTTTTTCTTAAAACAGTTTTTCAAGAAATTATACTTCAAGTCCACTAATGTGTTCCTGGTCTTTCTAATACTGATTGGGATTTCCTTCCTAACCTTTTGTTTTTGGTAGTGTGGAAAACTAATTGCTTGATTATATCATTATTTTCTTTTCTATTTATTATTTGTAGTGGATAACCTATTCAAGTTGACGTTTCATTTATTTTAAACATTATTTCATTTTGTCTACCAGCCTCAACATTTGAGAAATCTTAAGGTACATTTTTCTTTAATAATATTTCTCAAATATTCAAGCCTGTAATAAAATACTGTTAAAAATAAACAGAGCGTCTACTCAAATATGGGTATCCACTAAAAATAATGTTTCAGATAATAAAAATATGTTGGATTAATAAATAAAAACCCATTGTTTCTTTAGAAATTGCTTTGTTTAGGTTTTAGATATGAAAAGTGCATAGTTATGGACTTTTGGAAATCAACCCAAATGAGTGGTGCATAAATGCAGTATACAACAAACTTGCTTAAGCATGTCCCTCTTCATAGCCGAGTTGGTTACAAATGAAGGGCGCAGGTTCAAATCCTGCAGTAGGATGCATTTTTCTTTAAAAACAATTATTAAATATTCAGGCTGGTAGACAAAATAAAATACTGTTTAAAATAAACAGAATGTCTACTCAAAAAATAATATTTAAGGTAATAAAAATATGTTGAAAAAAATAAATAAAAATTCATTCTTTAGAAATTGCTTTCTCTATGTTTTGGATAGTAAACTAAGCTAAGTTATGAACTTTCGTGGAACTAAACAAGAAGGATGTATTTAACAGCTGTATGCAGCAACTATTTTTGCAGCCATTATCCTTGACTGGTGTAAGAGCTTGTCTATGAAAATATCTGATAGTTAGATCAAGATTTTCATATAGATGTCGAGCATGATGTCAAACCGGTTCAGAAATAACTGTGTGCGGCATGCAACCACTTTCTCAGATCAATGCTTAAAAATGGCTTTGAGCAAGTGAAGCCTGTATGTTTTGGCAAAGATCATCTTTCTTTGAAGAATCACAAAGGACTGTACCAGATAGCAGAAACCACATCACTTGAAGACTTTCAACAGTAGCAAAAACTAAAACGGATAGTACATGTAACTTGATGAGGAAATAACATAATCAAGATGTTGACATTCCACACTACTTCAAACAAAAGGTTAAGAAGGAAACTCCTATCAATACTGCAAAGAGTAATAACAGCTGGTCTTGAGAAACCTATTTTCCTGAAAAATAGTTTTAAGAGAAAAATTTCATAAATTTAACTCACAGTAATGCTGGCTACTCAGTCGATGAATCCTAAATGTCTCCTTATATACAGTGTGACCCGGATATAAGAGAGATTTTCTCTGGTCCCAAATTAGAGAATGTGTTAATATATATAAAATAGACCAAACCCGGATATAAGAGAGATTTTCTCTGGTCCCAAATTAGAACCTGTGTTAATGTATATAAAATAGACCAAACCGGATATAAAGATTTTTTTCTCTGGTCCCAAATTAGAGCCTGTGTTAATGTATATAAAATAGACCAAACCCGGATATAAGAGAGATTTTCTCTGGTTCCAAATTAGAGCCTGTGTTAATGTATATAAAATAGACCAAACCCGGATATAAGAGAGATTTTCTCTGATCCCAAATTAGAGCCTGTGTTAATGTATATAAAATAGACCCAACCCAGATATAAGAGAGATTTTCTCTGGTCCCAAATTAGAGCCTGTGTTAATGTATATAAAATAGACCCAACCCAGATATAAGAGAAACCCGGATATAAGAGACTTCTTCTCTGGTCCCAAATTAAAGCCTGTGTTAATGTATATAAAATAGACCAAACCCGGATATAAGAGAAACCCGGATATAAGAGAGATTTTCTCTGGTCCCAAATTAGAGCCTGTGTTAATGTATATAAAATAGACCAAACCCGGATATAAGAGACTTCTTCTCCAGTCCTGACAACTCTCTTATATCCAGGTTACACTGTATAAATAGTTAATATTACCATAACCAATTTTAAGTCCATGTTGTTTCTCTTTTAAAACTTGTTCTGATGAGCTTTCTTCTTTAATACATGGATATTACAAATTTAAGCATAATACTAGACTAGTGGCAAGGTTTCATCATTTTGCAGTTGAAATGGTTAGATGGACCTAAAAGCTCTATGCTAACAGTTTCTTCTCTGGCAATTCTCCCTTGTGGAACCCTCTCTTGACTTCTTACTTTCCAGTCAAATTTGATGTCCAAAAATATAAATGCAATATCAATATTAATCATTGTTTTGTCTTCTTAATTCCAGTTCTTTTATTGTTCTCTTGACTTAATGTTTTCTTTTTCTCATATTCCTTCACACTATATAACCACTTGCATCTTAGTAGCTTTATTGCCCTTCTTGGGGTAAAATGATTAAAAAAAAAAAAAAAAATTCACAGTTCAATGGCAGCTATGATTGAAACATTATCCCCAGTTTCAGTCTCTGATTTTCCAAACTACTAGACTGATGCACTTATAACAGAACTAATTCTAATTTATTCACTGGAACATAGTAGAAATCAAAAATAGTAATCATATTAATCTTATACAAGAATTTATGATATGTTACTTTTAAAATTAATTTGTTTCTTTTTTTTAATAATGGTTATATAAAAACTTACTGCCAAAAATTTAGAAAAAGGTATTTTGAAGACTATAGTATATAATCCAAGAAAAAAGTAATTATTTTTCATTTCTTAAAAAATAAAAGTATTTCCTTTCAGACAAGAGAGAATGAGAATAAAAAGGTGAAATGAACTTTTCACTGATGTTCAGGTAAGTACATAGATTTGTACATGCAATGAAATTGTAATCTTTTATACAATTTGCTTTTATTTCATAATGATAAAAAGTGATTAAGTAAAAGAAATGGCAAGATCTTCTGCAGGCGGCATCAATATGAAAGACAAGGAATGAAGATGTGAGAGTAAGAACGAAACAAAACAAAATCACAAATTTGAAAAAGGAAAGTCTTTTACTAGTAAAATAGGAAGAAGAAGAAGCAGACTATTCACAGATATGTCTAGATCATCATCCAACTAACATAGCAAAAAGAAGGTGGATTCAAGGCTCACAGTGCTAAGGAAGAGAAGGAAGAAAACCAAAAAAACTATTCTTACCTGGCTTATCTGTAACTGGGTATCTTTTTGATTTTTTATCAATGTCTCTAAATATGCCTTCTTCTCAGCAACTTCTGCTTCCAAGTTGGTCTCTTCATCCCGCAAGCGATTCAACTCTGAACGCAAGTTATTTAACTCCTCTTCTTGCTCCTAAAAAAACAGAAAAACAAGCAAGAAATGAAGATAAGGAATAAATTTATAAAAAGAAAAAAATTGGAGCAAGAGTGAAAAGAAAAGCCATGATGATCTTGGTCTCTTGAGCAAGAGAAATTTTGGAATACAACAATACAAACATTTTGCATTTTAATTCACACACAGAGACCGACGGATAAGAAAAAAACAATCCACCACAAATCTGTTTTAGACATGAAAAAAAAAAAAAAATAATTTAATAAAAACTATAAAAACAAGAAAAAAGTGTTGAGATGCGGGGAAAACAAGATTTATGGCATTTTGTAGGGGTCATGAGAAACTTGATTAAAATTGTAGAAGACATATTTTGCTATTTCAACAAGATTTACAGCGTTTCATAGAGGGGATCAGAAATTTGGTTTCAATTTTGGAAGGCATCTTTTGCTATTCCATTGGATTTCTAATTCTAACAAGATTTACAGCATTTCACAGGGGAGATCAGAAATTTGGTTAGAACTTTAGGAGACATATTTTTGTTATTTCATTGGATTTCTAACAAGATTGATGCATTTTGTAGAGGGTATGAGAAACTTGGTTAAAATTTTAGAAGACATCTTTTGCTATTTCAACAAGATTTACAGCATTTCATAAAAGGGATCAGAAATTTGGTTTCAATTTTGGAAGGCATCTTTTGCTATTCCAGTATTGGATTTCCAGAAATAGAACCATCATCTCACAAAGTGGACAGCTTCACAAGGGGAATACTTTGAAGGCGACAGAAACCACTGAAGACACACCTTAAATCAAGCAAACCAAAGGTCTTGTTTTTAAACGACAAATCTCTGGAAAGATTCCATTTGAGTCATCAGCACATTTGCTATATATCAATGCAAGAGTCATCAGGAAATTCAAATTATTATTTTATTATATCAACATTTCTATGAATCATACTATAAACACAATTTCCAATCAAAGAGCTGTGTTGAATTAATACATCATTTTTGATTGATGAACTATTGTGTCCACCACATAGAATTGTTTTGTTTTCATTCTTCCTACATAACACACTGTATCTTAATTCACACACACAGACTCATGTATTAAAAGAATACTATCCATGACAAAATTGTTTTATTGATCAATTCATTTTTTACAGCTTATCAACCCTTTGCAACTTATTTAAAGCCAGAAATTATTTTTAGATGGTAAGAATTTTTTCTCTTTGAGACAATGATTTAATGATACAATTCTTACTGATTAACCCAGAGCAGGGGTAGAAGAGGTGGATTCATACCTTTTCCAAGAGTCTGTGTGTGCAACAGAATCTATGAACCCAACTGGAATTGCAACTTGGCTCTTCAATTAACAATTCCAAGCCATTATCAATTACAGCACCTGGTATTCCAAAGCAGTCACCAATCTAAGTACTGACCAGGCTTGATGTTGCTTAACTTCAGCGATCATATGGGAACCTGTGTTTCAACATGATATGGCCGTATGTGTACAAAACTGTTTTACACATAAACAAAAAAAACATACAGGGCATAATGGATAAATTGTCCTCTAAATTACGCAAAAATTAACACTGACATCTTATTTTAACAGATATATTTACCAAAATGACACAAATATATTTTGAAATACTAAAGAGTAAATTTATTCAATAAAATTGCCATTGGCTGCAGACACAACCTTCTGGATGGTCTCCTTGTTTAAGTTGGTGTATGCTGTCATAATCCTTGCTTTCAGTTCATCTTTGGTGTTACAAGAAGTTTTGTTAGTCTCCCGCTTAATTGTGCCCTACACATAATAAATCAAAGAGGTTGCAGTCTACGGAGTTAGGTAGTCAGCTGTAAGGAGTGATGTAGTCACAGAAATTGCCTAACAGCCATGACCGGGTTTTCCGGCTTGTGTGGTATGGTGCATAATCCTTTTGCCAGACAGTATCTCCCAGCAGCCACCTCCTTGACCTAGAGAAGCACTACCTCCTGTAGACCTCTGTGTTGAGTCTGAGGCCCTGTGGGAAGATGAATAAAGGCATAATGTCACCATCACCTGTGATCACTCCAAACACCTTTGTAATCACCATTAGACTCATCCAACTCTTTCTGAATTCTCTGCACTCTGCTCAGATTGACACCCATACACTCTGAAATTATTGTATTGAAACTTCCAGTGTGCCGTTTCTAAATTTCAGGCAGAGTGAATTATGTCATGGTGCTCTTTTTCTCACAGATGGTGCCCAACTGACCCTACTATACTGTGCAGTTGACAAAATGAAAAAAAAAAACAACACACATGCGAAAAATTGAAAATGTAAAATGGCGACAATTTACCCATCGTACCCTGTATATGATTTAATTAAAAAAGATATATAAAACATTTTTTATAGAGGCATTGGAAATTTGGTTTAATTTTTTGTGTGTGTACATGCAGCACTAAATTTAGTTCATAATTAGAAGAGTTTAACTTTTTATTCGTGTTTAAAAATTACAGAAAATACAAAATATTTTGTGCAGTGAAAACAAGAGAAATATTACTGCAGATTTAATTAAATTTTTTACTGGCAAAATTTAATGATAGAAATTTTTCAACAAACTATTTCACAACTCTACACAATTATGCAAACAAAAGGATTGGTTATTAGGACCATCAGTTTATAGATATACCCATGCCAATATATTATTCATACGAGTACATTCTGTTTACTTTGTTTTTTTTTTGGTTTTATTTTTAATTTCATGTGCCCAATATTCCTTAACTTCCTCAATCAAGTTCTGACAAGTGAGGAGTTATAACCAATTGCCTCATTTTTTTTTCAGTCTCTCTTTTCATTTTGTATTGCTAACTATGTTAGTTGTTTCCCTCATGTTCATTTTTGATTATATCCGTTTTTATTTTACTATTTAAAACCACTATTTAAACTATTAGAAACAATTTTTAATGAACTAAAATGATATTTCTGTAGAGTGAAATTGATAAAACAGTCCATCAAATAAAAAGAAAACTAATTTAATTACATACATTGATAAATTTTAAATATTCGAATTGATTAATAATTTGAGTGATCTTATGAATTTGGTTAATTTTTTTCTTTCTTTTTGTCTGCACATGCAGAACTAAATTCAGTAAATAATCTGCAATGTTTAGCTTTTCATCCTAATTTTGTATAAATTATAGAAACCTAAGTTCATTTTTGTTTTTTTATGCAGTAAGGATAAGAAAAGAGTTGATCAAATTTTTGTTGGCAATAAAATACAAATGTTTTGCCCAAATATTTCATGACTCCACATGATGGCATCAAAGACGATAAAAACCAAATTTATCTAAAAGTACTTGAATACTAAACAACCTTGTTGAGTCAACCTAGAACAGAAAATTATGATAGATAAATGATTATGTTTGAATTTGATTTTTTACACATTATGACAACTTCTGTGCATTGGGATGACACAGCAAGTAGCCAAGTGCGGCAGTCAGATATTTTACTCATATGCAAATTATTAAATAAGGGATAGTAGTTTATAATAAACATTCAACGGTTGTCTCCCTTGAAACATTTTTTTTCTTTTTGTTTTGTAGCTCATTCCAAAAGGAAATCCTATGGAATTTTTCATTTTTATTTTTTTTTGTTTTCTTCAAGTGATAAATTTTAGACAGTACCTTCATTCAATATCTCTGGATACAATGCAGTTTTAGTTACTTAAGGATTACATACAAACATAGACTTATTATATCAATACATTTTTTAATAATTTATTACCTTTTTTTTTTTTTTTTTTAATGGATTTAGTTGAGAGCCTCTTATACAAGTAATACCTGGTTTAGTAAGGAGGATATTTTACTATCAGAATTGTTTTAGATTAAGAATTATCACTATATGATCCATTTTTCAGACCATCTTAATTGTTATACATAGAACATTTCAGCTGAAGAAGGATGAAGGTACAGCAATCGAAAGGTTATGAGTCTAACAAAAAAGATGGGTATGCTGATCTGAACAGCAAAACACTTAACAAATTTTCTTTTTTTTTTAATCTATTAACATTGATGCATTTGTAGTTTCTGGAGGTATTATGTAAATCAATTGATCTTTAAACAAAAAAGAGAAACTTAGCACCAGGAAGAGGCAGTTGAAATTTCTGGGACATGTAATAAAGAAGAAGGGCTTGGAGAACCTGGTACCCACAGGACAGATTGAGGGAGAGAGGAACTGAAGAAAGCAGTACAAAACAGCAGTACTTGATGAGCTTTAGTAAAGAGAGATAGCAAAAAGACAAAACTTATTAAGAGCTACAAGGGACAGGAAGATGTGGAGGGCAATGATAGCTCACGCCCTGAAGGAACACAGCACATAAGACTATAAATTTTTGCAATACATTTCTCAAGAGCTGGATTTTATAGAGGTGTAGGGATGAAAAGGGACATTTATCTCACTTTGGGTGAGACAAAAATCACAAGGACACGTGAGAGCCAGTAAGTGATGTCAAGTCATACAGTTGCTATTTATCACGCCTGGAGGCAAGGCATGTCGAATCAGGCCAGTTGCTATTTATCATGCCCTGAGGTAAGATGTGGCTACTCACACCAGTTGCTATATAAGCTGCAAACTCAGGGGAACTCACATGGCACATAAAGGACACCACTAACATGCCATTTTTGCTGTTGGGAAATATTACATATTGAAATATTACTCTCTCTCTCTCTCTGTGTGTGTGTGTGTGTGTTCACTACTTTCATACTGCTTGTTGTATACATATTATATGGTTTCTCTGTATGAGACAAATTAATGATAAGTATGTATATGCTGATATTAAAATCTCTGTGAAAACAATGTGTGTTTGTCATTTTTTTTCTTTCAGCTATTATGTACCATTTGTGTATTAAGGTGCATATGATAATGCCTATAATGAGGAAATGAAAAACTAAAAATATTCTCTTTCCTAGCACACAAATTATAGGGTTAGTCAACAAGGGAGTTAATTCATACATTACACTACTCTAACTAAAATCACGAAGGTAACTTATAAAACGAAACTGGTTTCCAATTCATCATAGATTTGTCATTTAATGCACTAAATTCAGTGAATACTTCAGTAAATGGTTATTATTTTCCTCTTGGCTATAATTCCCCTGTGCCTTAAAATCTCAATTGATATCTAGTTTTTTTGTAGAGTACGAAAAGTTTCTCTTCCTCCGTATGAGAATGAATCCTAGTCACCAAGTTGTTATAGAGTAGTTTCACAGTGAAGGCTTGTATTTCACTAAGTCGGTCCTAAAAAGGTTCGACGTACAAAACGTTAGGAACTTGATATAATAGTTAATGACGCAGCAATCTAGTTGTGGTGGCTGATACTTTAATATCCGACTAACTGTCATCCAGCATCGACTGACTCACCAACTCACTGAGCCACTGGTGACTGCTACTTATTATAGGTGGGAGAGTCTATTAACAATAGAATAGGTGTGTTCCAGTATAACAAGTTCACAAGTTGTGGATGCTGCTCTAACCCACATTGGGTAATGGATATATTAGAAATTCTGCCTTCTTTTGCTTTTTAGTTAGATTTGTTTCTATTTTCTTGAGTTAAGACTTGAGTGAAAACTTTTTTCTCTTCTTGCTATTATCAGAGCATAACCTCAATTTCTAAAGAACAAGGAGATTGTTTTTTTTTTTTTTTATTGACAATTTACCTTACAAAAAGTCAACAAACTACCTAACTTGGGTAAGCACTCTTGAAATGTATGTGATATAGGCATGCAATTGTTTGTTTGTTTTTTAAGTTTTTACAAAGTAAAACAGAAAATGTTGCTCATGTCCTCCCAGTTTTGGATAAAACAAATGGAGGATAACACTTACAGGCTTCAACACAGACTGGCATATTTAGTCATAGAAAAGGATTTGCATATTTAAGAAAATCTAAACCATTTATCAACAATTTCAGAACTTTAAAAGGTCATAGCAACAGATCAAGATTAGCAAATGTCATAGATTTTCTTAAAATACATCTCATAAAATCAAAATGCTATCATGAATCCTAGTAAAACTCGATTTTAATTTTTATATTAATGATCACCTAATACAGAGTGCAAGAGCCACTCAAAGTAGAGGGCTTCTGTATGGTGTTGTATGAGCATAAGAAATTGTAAGAAATGAAATTCATGGGGTTATACAGGAAAGATAACAGTTAACCTGAGACTTGAAGAGATTGTAGTGATTGTTTCACAAAGCAGTAGTTCTTGAGAGGCAGCTCTCTGAGTGGAACTTAATAATGGAATATGAAGGAAATGGGAGATGATTCATCCTTGTGTACATGGTATGGCATGGTTGTAAAGGTCAGGTCTGGTGGGACCAAGAAATGTAACTCATCAAAATATACGTCATGGATATAGCGATAGAGTAACGAGAGGCTCACAACTTGAGGGAAACGGGTTGCAAGGTAGAAAATAAATCATCACTCAAAAATCAGTATATAGACATGTTTGAACTCTATCAAGATAGGGATGTAAAGACTGGGCAGTTCTAGTCCAGACATAGCAACAATATTCCATATTTGGTCTGATCTGACTCTTGTAAAGATAGAATATTGCAAGGAGTATCAGACACAATGGGGTCGTACAATGAATTGACAATTTTTCCAGCATAGGTTGGGTACATGAGTTCCACTTGAGGTCTGTGGAGAGCTTGAGTCACAATAGATGCTCAAGGCAAGGAGCCTTCTTGAGAGAAAATTCATCCATCATGATATGTGACAGTTCAGAGACTGCTCAGTGGTGGTAGAATGTTACTAGTTTAGCTTTGGGCTTATTGACATTTACAAGCTGGTCGTTCTTCCACTGAGCACCTTGGTCTAAGTCAGAGGAGAGATGAGCTTATAGGCTCTGGACATCCAGATTTTAGAGGTGCAACCATAAATTGTTATATCAAAGCAAAGAAAGGTTTTCTGTCTTTTTTTACATAAACTTTATAAAAAAACAAAAAAACCCTGCAGTTTTAAAAGCAATAAAAGATTTAAAGAAATATCAAAACTGTCATTCTTCTTCTTCTACATACCATGTGCCTTCATGAATTTGGTGATCATGGCTCTCCACAGGTTCCTGTCATTTGTTACTCTTAATAAATTTTGTCTTAACTCTCGTAAACCTTGTTCCACCATCCATTTACTCAAGATGACTTGGTCAGTTATACATTGTTTTTTCCGTCTCGTTTGACTTCAATCAGTCCTGTGAATATCAAATTTTCCAAGCCCTCTTTCCTCATTGTGCCGTAGAAATTTCAACTCTCTCTTCCTGATGTCAAGTATAAGGTGTCCTTTTTGTTCCATTTTCTCTAAAACTTTGTCATTGCTCACATGTTTGGTCCATGTGTCATTCTCAGCATACTTCTGTAGATCCACTTTTCTATTGCTTCAAGTTTCTTCTTCATCTGTGAGGAGATTGTCCAGCATTCACTGCCATATAGGAGGACTGATACTACACTAACAGTTCAACACTGTCACAGCACAGACTTGTGCTAACAACATTTTTCCATTTCTTAATACCTTGCTTAGCTTTTGGAAGTCATCTTTCACTATCATAATGCACCTTCAGATTTTTGTGTCACACTTTCCATCCTCTGTTAAAACACTTCTAAGATTGTTGCATTTGTTTGATTTTGGTATCTCCAATTTGTAATTCATATGTTGGGCTGTTCCTTTTGCAAACAATTATGCATTCTATCTTCTTGCAATTGATGCTTAGTCCTTTCTTCTTGCTTTCCTTCAATACCTTCTGTAAGAGTTTTTTTCTTTAATTTCCTTTCTATGACTGCTATCAACACTGTGTCATCTGTATATTTTATGTTAAGATTGTAGCCACCAATAACGAGTCTTGGTAGGACTTCTAATTCTCTCAGAATTACCTCAGTCCAGTGAGAAGACATACTTGTCTTGCACCCCTTTCTATTTTCATATATTTACTGAATTCATTTTCTATCCATATGCAGGTTTGTTGCTGGTATGGGTTTTAACTTATTCTAATATCCTTCTCAAATACAGTGTACAATTCAATGCTATTGAATACAGATTATGAAAAAAAAAAAAAAAAACTTTAATGTGTCAAACATTTTAGAGTGTAGAACAGAATACAGTAAGTTCCAGATCTCAGTTAAAGATGAGTTGTGATTACAACACAATCTATTAATCTTTTTTTCAACTTGTGCCATTCCTCTTGTACATATGACGAGTACTGGGAGAGACAAGATTTTATGCTTCACCATCTCCTCTAAAGAGAGACAATGACATCCTTGGTAATAAATATACAAACAGCTTAAAACAAATTGTATTATATTTATGAATTATATACATTATGTATTATATTTACGTACTCCATGTTTTTTAGTCCTTTTATGTTAACATAGGTCATAGAAATGTGTTGTTATGTCCTAGATTATTACTTTAATATTGCATTAGCACAGAGTAGTGACGTAAGTGCTTATTCAAGGGAAATTGTGGGTACATTCCAACTTACATGGAAAATCACATTACTACACATCCTAGGAACAGAATTCTATCTTAAGTCAAAGACTCCTTTATATTCTGAAAGTACTCTGAATAAGATTTATTATGGCGTTGATATTATTTCATTATGATTCTTACAATTAAGCTACATTCTGGTTTGTTCTCTCTCTTAAAAGCACCTTGTTTCTTCAGAAAGTAGGCAATTACGGTTCTCTACGACTTCCTTTTATTCAATACTTGTAAACATGGGCGATGTAGCAGAGTGGTTTCCTGTCACCTTCTCCACAGTTTTAAATTTCAAAATCCTTCTCCTAGACTGATTACTGACCAAGGCTAGAGATACCAGTTTGCCCTACTATTTAAACTGTAGCTGGGTGAGGAAGTGATAAATCAAGGCCTTTCCCAAGGTGGGTACTACAAACTGAACACAAAATTTCTCCTTCATAATTTTCTGAGCCATTCATCATTCATCTAGCAATATTTGCATGGCCAAATATGGTGCAAATATAACATTGCTTCCAACACCAGAGTATAATAAACAAGAGATCAATCTCCAGAGTCTCTGGCTGGATTGTTTTCAGGTTAGAATAAAGTATGGTGGACATCAGACAAAGAGGAAAGTTGTTAAATCTGAAGCTATTATAGATCTAACAAACTGTATATACCTACATAAATTTTCGATATACTTTATACAAATAATTTGGGTTCAACAAAGATTTATTTATTTTATTTTTTTTTTTTTGTCTATGGACTTTTTCTCTCAAGTTAAAATCCAGATTGCTTAAAAACTTAAAAAAAAGAAAAAAAAAGTCCTTTAAATTTAATTTAACAACATCCAAAATTTTATTAGAATATTGAAGCTACAATAAATTCATTATACTCTCTTACATTCATAACATTGGGACTAAAACAATCATCCCATTTAATTAGCAATTAATTTTGTAAAATCAGATTATCATGTATTTGTTTCAACACTTTTGTTGACCACAACAACTCATTTGCAAATGTATTTTAAGAAAATGAAAATACAGTTTCTGGTGCTTTTAAAATTCAAAAGTTAATTAACAATATGGAATGTGTACAATCCACCATTTTATTTTTTTTTCAAGGCCATGTTGCCTTTGCCACATTTCCAGCAAGGCAATTTCCCCACAGATTGATGTAGCAACATAACAAACCGGTACTGCCGCTTAAAACATGCAATCTCTATTTTCGTTGTTCTCTATTAATATGAAGGGTCAGGGTTTTCCCTGAAGTCTATTACGCTTATTAAGATGTCATAGTAATTTGTAAATGAAGCGCACCTTAAAAGATTACAAAACTGTTGATTTCAGATAAACATTTGCTAACACAGTTATTTAAGAATAAAAAATATTTAGAAGAGTTTACACTTGATTTTATAACCATACTAGCACACTACCCATCAAAAATAACAGGAGGATTTGCATAATACATACTGTCTAGAAAAAGAATGTGTGCACATCTCAGGATCAAAAGTGTCACTCTCTAACATTTCTGCCAAAGACCAGTGTAGTATCTGTGCAATCTACAAAAGGTGTTACACACAATATATATAATTGAATGAGAAAGTGGAAAAATTCTGTGTAACACATTTCATCCTCTAAAAGGACTTCATCAGACTAAAGTAATTTTTGGAATTATATATGTATGTAGGAGGGGGAGATATAAACATGAGCATCGATCATAATTATGTACAACGGGGAAATACTGAATTAATAATTTTTAAATTTTTCATCAGATGAGTCTGGACACTCAGTCTAACTGAACTCATTCAGTTTCCCTACACTTTCATTTTAAAATTCATAATATATATATATATATATATATATATATATATATATATAATTCATTATATATACATATATTATATATACACACACAGCCTTCTACCTCTTTTTGTCAAAATACTAGAGGTTCTAATCAACTCTGAATTGGTTAAGCATCTCCCCTTGTAGGGTTTTCTTTCATATAAGCAATATGCCTTTCACTTCTCTAAGTCAACCACTAATATTTTAATGGTCATTGCTGAAAAAGTCTATCAAGCCTTAGATAAAAATGGTGACACTCAAACTGTTGCTTTGAATATCTCAAAAGCATTTGACAGGGTTTGGCATATTGGTCTTCTTCACAAGTTGAAAAGTTATGGTATCTTCACACGAATTTTCGAACTAATCCAATCTTTCTAATCAAATTGCAAAAAGTGTCTTGAACGACCACTCTTCTAAATCCTTTGGCATTAATGCAGGTGTCCCCCAAGGCTCCATCCTTGGACCTACGCTGTTCTTAATTTTCATTAATGACCATCTTGATGGCATCAGTTTTCAACTCAGTATCTATGGTGATGACAACCATTTATTCCTGTTTTAACAGGAAGTTAACATTTTATTCCTGTCTTAACAGATAAGGTCAAATTGGCAGCTGATCTAAAAAATGATCTACATTCCATTGTTAACTGGGTCAAAGAATGGCTTGTTAATTTTAATGCCTCCAAAACAAAACTGCTCTCTTTTAATCATCTGCGAGAACCCTTTTTACCTTTACAGATGCTAATTTCCAGGAGACTGACTCATTACGCCTCCTCAGAATAATGTTTTCCGCTGATATGAAGTGGAAAGATTATATTGAATCAATTGCTAGGTTGGTTCCATGTTGTGCTAGACAATTTCTCATCAGAATCTATCTTACATATTTATAAGTCTACCATTCATCCATACTTTGAATATTGCTGCCACATTTTGTCTGGTATTTCTGCTACGTATTTAGAGATTTTTGATAAAATTAGAAGAATCTGCAATGTTATTGGTCCTAACCTGGCATCTCTGCTTCAGTCTTTTCTTCTAATGAACTTTCCTCTATGATGCCTAGACTTTATGAATTTAAGCGCAGTACGAGATTGGCGGCAAGATCTTATTTTACAATTGTAAATATGTAACCGTAATTTCTATGCTAACAGTTTCTTCTATCGCACTTCTCACTTGTGGAACTCTTCCAGCTTTCCAGTCAACTTCAATCTTCAAAATTTTAAATGCAATGTCAATCACATCTATTGTCATCTTAATACCTGTTCTTCTATTGTTCTTTAATAGTAATTTTTCCTCATATTCTCTAAGACTCAGTAATCCCTTGCATCTTAGTAGATTTATTGCCATGTTTGGGATATAATGATTAAAAAAAGACACACAGGTTTTATGTATGTTGATGGTTGAACTCAGTCAAGGGTGAAGATAGTAGGTGAAGTTGCTTTTTTTTTGGGGGGTCTTGTTATTTCTAGGCAGATAAGGTAATTATTGGAGAGTGGTTTGGCCAAATATTTATCCACTCTTCTGACAACCATCATGGCACACCGGTAATGAAATGTTTTGTCATGATATCTGCCAAGTGAACAGAAGTGTACTCTTACCATTCTGTACATCCATATAATTGACTGATATTTAACAGATATGGGCAGCATAGCCAGCTGCTATCTCTTAAACTCAGAGCAGAGTTAACTGAGTCGTCATCTCATAATTATACAATCTCCACCCAAATAGAAACATAAAGCTACACCCTAAATTGTTCTTTAGAATTATGTAAGATGACAAATTATTTTGAATAAGAGGAATGGCAGATATGTACACACACATGTATATTATTCCCATATACACCATACACCCAACCCCATACAGATATTACACTCATACACCCAGATACACATTAGCACACACCTTATAACACATATGAATATACATTATAACACACACACATATATATATATATATATAAACACACATATCACACACACATGCATACATAAACATTATATCATACACACACATGCATAAACATAACATGTACACTGATTACAAGACATTAAACATTGTGTTTAATATTTAATTTTTGTTGTAAATTCTCAAGAGCAAAAGAAAATGTATAAATTCACTTTCATCATATGTTTAGGTTTTATTACAATTTTAATCATCACTTTTAAAAAAATAAAAAAATTGCCGTAAAGTTAAAGTATTTAAATAAAAGCAATGTCATAGGAAAAAAACATCCTTTGGACATTCCATTTTTTTTTGCAGGCAGGAAGGTCCAGGTTTGCCAAATTTCTTTTTATAATTAAAAAAAAAAAAAAGAAATGTAATTAAAATTTATTTACATTACACCCAAACAAGTTTTTCGCCTAAAGATTTTGTTCTTATTATAAATTCAAAGTGTAATTTTGACTTGCTTTTTGTCAGTGAAACCTAACAACAACAAAAAAAAAATATTGACATCTCACTAACCATTCATAAACTTTAAATCCCCTTTATATTTATTAGTATTTATGTCAAAATGAAGTAAATTAGTCAATTAAAAAATTCTCTAAATGGTTAGGCTCTGAAAGAGATCTTAGCCACAGCTGTTCCTGCATTTTTAAATAGGGTTTTAACATTTGCAATGATTTATTAATTCTTATGCATCAGAATATAATTGCCATAAAAAGTTGACATTCTCAGATATCTGAGGACATTCAACCTAACATGAAAAAGTGTTGGAGCAATAGTTATAACATAGGAGAAAATGGAAATTTTACAAGTAAAGAGTAACAATAGCTATTTGGTTTGTAACACCTCCAGCTCACTCACAAAGTTTTCATGGTAATTGTTCTGATTAGCTTTCCTCTTTGGTATCATGACTTTACAAATATAAGTGTGTACTACATTGGTGACAAGGTTTCATCATTTTATAGTTGAAATGGCTAGATGTAACCGTAAGTTCTATGCTGACAGTTCCTTCTCTCCCACTTCTCATTTGCAGGACTCTCTTCCAGCTTCTTGCTTTCCAGATCTTCAAAAATTTAAATGCAACATCAATTGTCAGCTTCTCTTTCCTTGTTTTATTTTCCTTTAATGTTTTCTTTCTGCTTCATGTTTTTTCTTCTCAGACTATTTCACTCAGTAATCCCTTATATCTTAATGGCTTTATCACCTTGCTTGGGGTGAAGTGATCAAACAAAAGAAAAAGGTTTTTTAAATATAAACAAAAGGTTGTTTTTTTTTGTTTTTTTTTTGCATTGAGATTAAAATAGGTCAATCAAATTCAAGCAACATTTTCTTTCTCCATTGTCTAAATCCGTGTTTCTCAACCTTTTCTTCCTCTTGACCCCTTGTTGGTGTCAAAAACATTGCAGGACCACATAAGCATAAATAGAAATTCTATGTAACAGAAAATACATTTTATTTACAAAAAGCAAAATGTAAAAAAACATAAATCCTGACTAATGACAACACTGCTCCTGGTGTCTCCAGGCCCATTTAAAATAGTATGTTTGGCCCACTTTTGGACTAAAAGGCCCATGTTGAGAATCACTGGTCTAAATTTTTTTTTTTTTTTTTTTTTTTTTAACAGGGGTCAAGAGTTGACTATTATTAATACTAACAAAAATCTTTTTTTTCTTGTGTTCTTTTTCTATAAAAAAAAATGATTTCCTATTTTGTTTCTGGTAATCCAAAAGTTTTAACAAAGGAATAATCTATGTTACAAATTGGTGTCTACCAGTAAAGTTATCTACACATCCAAAAAGAATACAAGTTTGAAACTAAAAAATAAGATCTTACCATGATTAAAAAAAAAAAAAAAAAAAAAAGAATAACAAAAGAGCATGTTAAGAATGGCATTTCTTTGCTCCTTGTAATAATACAAAATTGACTACAAATAAAGTCTAACTCACTTCTCTTTTTTTCATATTCAGAAATAACATCTATTGAATAACAGCAGAATTTCAAGTTTACTTCAGTCAGCCAGCCAGCAAATGAGAAAGAGACACAATTAAAGTGTTCTCTGAAAACTACACTCATCTATAGAAGAGCAATTGCTTTTTATGCAATCGTTTCTATGGTACTCCAAGAAGCATACAGTTCCTCTCTAGAAGCCAAGATAAATTGAGTAATCTATTTTCAGCTTGAATCAGAAATATCAAGCAAAGTAATAAAGGAAAAAAAAAAAGCAGGCTGTATAGAAGATTGTTACTCTCAGGCATTTTACTCCAGTAGACAAAAAGGTTTACAGCCCTATCTCATTGAAACACCAGTTTTTGCACGATCACTGAAGTTAAGCAACATCAGGCTTGGTCAGTACCTAGATGGGTGAACAGTTGGAAAAATCAGGTGCTGTAAGCTCGGATGTCCACTTGGCATATTGGATACCAGCTTTAATGAAAATCTGTGAGCTGAGTTCCAATTCCAGTCGGGTTCATTATATACACTTACATGCAAATACACTTCAGAAAGGGTATGAATCAACCTGTTTTGCACTCAGGTGTTAATTAATAAGACTTGTATCACTAAAATCATTATCTCAAAATAAATTCTTAAAAAGTAAAATTTTTGATTTCTGGCTTTAAATAACTTGCAAAAGAAAAGGTTGATAAGCTCTAAAACAAACAAAAAAACAAATAAATCAATCAACCCAGTAGGCAAATAAGTCAATGATTTACAATAGTGATAAAAAGAAAACATTTTTTGTTAGTTGTTTTTAAAACTTAAAGCCAAAATGGATGAAAGGTAAAGTCAACTGATTATGGACATCAGAGAAATCACTATATGGATTATCTGAATGACTCCCACTGGTGAAGTCTCTATGGCCTAATCAGTAAGGTACTGACACGGTAAAGCTATCAGGGACAAAGATTTTTCGGAGGCTTATTCTTTATTTCTAGTCTCTGCTGATTACTTGCCATAGAATTCATTTATGTGCCATGCGTGATCATGTATCTTTTGATACATGACTGATGAGGCAGATTTTTTCCTGCAGTAGGTTGCCATTTCTTTCTGCAGTAGACCAGTTGCCATCCAAGGCTATAGGTCTGTCCTGCTATTTACCCACAACTGAGGGAGAGAAGAAGAGGATCCATACCTTTCCTAAGGGTATTAGCACATAAGTGAATGTAATGGATTCGACTGGAATTCAAACTCGGCTCTCCGATTCCTCAATCCAAGCCGCTATCCATTACTCCACCATGCCTCCCCATAGAAGTTGCCATAGAATAATGACCTGAAAGTTGCAATAAAAAGCAACAGAAATAAGATGACAGTAATAATAGTCAAAGATTAATAATAAAACAGTTACTTTATTGATACAAAGAAACAGTATTAAATCAATATGTGAATTAATGCTCTATTTCTTTTTATTATGACAAACTCATTCCAGCTATGTAGCAAAAAAACAAAATGCAGTATTTTATCATCCAACCACAATTGTGGTGCTCCACAGTATAACAGTTAATAACCAGAAGCAAATTACCAAGGTGATTATAACTTTTAAATGGCTTCAAATAAATCTGTCCATTTTCAGGTACATTTACATAAAGATTAACAGAAAATGGATTTACCATTGTACAATCTTAATCTTTCCCTATAGAAATCATTCAGTATTAAAACACTCTCAAAGATAGCATAATACTAGAATCTGTACAAATAACTGATTGATTGAATGATTTTTTTTTTTTTGATTTTTTTTTACAGTTAATCAACCCTCTCGGTTATTTGAACCAAAACATATCTGGGATTATAAGAATACTAATTCAATTTTTTTTTTTTAGTAAATGTATCTTGCATTAACAATTTTTTGCGAATAACCCTACTATTTAACCCATAACTGGGAGGATTAGATGAATTCATACCTTTCCCAAGAGATTTGCATGTATATGAATGTAATGATTCCAATTGGAATACAAACTCAACCCTCCAATTTCTCATTCATTCTTGACAATTTTTCTTGCCAAAATCTATTTTACACCTTTATAAGTCTACCATTCATCTATGCATTGGATATTGCTATCACATCTAGTCTGGTGCCTCTGCTATCTATCTAGAGATTCTTGATAAAATTTAAAGGATCTGCAATATTATCAATTCTGACCTGGCATCACAGGTTCAGTCACTTTCACAATACTATAATGTAGCTTTTATGTACCTTTTCTATAAATACTTCCATGGTAATTGTTCTTATGAGCTTTTCTCTTTGGTACCTTAATTTCACAAATTTAAGTGCAGTACTAGATTGGCAGCTAGGTCTCATCATCTTACAGTTGAAATAGCTAGATGTGACCATAAGTTCTATGCTAATAGTTTATTCTTGTGCATTTCTCACATGTGGAATTTTCTTCTGGCTTCTTGCTGTCCAGTCAACTTTGATCTTCAGAATTTTAAAATTTAATATCAATCACGTTCTCCTTGAATCCTGTTCTTTTATTGTCCTCTCTTCTAAATAATGATTTTTCTCAGATTCTTTCACTCTAAGTAACCCCATGCTTAGTGGCTTTATCGCCTTGCTTAAGGTGGAATGATCAAAAAAAAAAAAAAAAAAAAAAAAAAAAGAAAAAAAAGTTACCCATTACACCACCCACACATCCACCATACAAATATCAAATACAATACTACCAAAGTATATTTGTAGGGCTCATCAGTGAAAGCAACCATTGTATCACATCAGGCATACATTTATCCCGCTAAATAAAGGTAACGCCCTGTTTGGTCAAAATTCATCACTTTAGTAGGAAGACTGGAGGGATCTTTCCATGGCATATGCCTAAGCAACGTTATATGGAAACTACGCACTATGTAGACTACATGCCCCTGCCCTCTCGACCATACCAACAAGACCCAAAGGAATATAAGGCCAGCTTGATTGCAGGAGATGCCTGAAAATTGTTAGAATTGACAGCCAACCACCTTTGGGGCTCCACTCCAGGTTTTCTGTCTGGATATACTTCCATAGCCTGGATATGACTTCAAGACAGCAGATGTTTAAAAGTGGACTGCCTTCCTGAGCTGTCAGACCCCACCTACCAGAAACCATTGTATTGGCTCATCTGAAGCCAAATCAATGAGAAATTACCATATGTATGATCATTTCATAACTGAATGTCATAATACATATTAAACAGCAATGACAAATGCAGAACAGAGAAAAGTGTAACAGATTAAATACATGTGACTATCACATCAAT
Source organism: Acanthosepion pharaonis (assembly GCA_903632075.3). Classification (NCBI taxonomy): domain Eukaryota; kingdom Metazoa; phylum Mollusca; class Cephalopoda; order Sepiida; family Sepiidae; genus Acanthosepion; species Acanthosepion pharaonis. The sequence continues at coordinate 1,200,419 of CAHIKZ030005377.1, forward strand.
AAATGAAAAAAAAACCGACTATAATGCATTTACGTTGACTATGTCTACATGATGTTATCAACAAGCTATCAACTTTCAACAGGTGCCTAATAATTATTCAAGTAATCCCTCAAGGGGATTGTAACAAGAGAAACACCCATGCAAAATAAGTTCAAATAACAATAAAACCATTATAAGATCAAATAGAATGTCTCATAAAATATGGTTTTGGATTTTTAGTTGACAATCTTGATCCATGCAAGCATTGTGTAAAGCATTCTGACTAAAAACATAATTCATACATACATATACACATTTTTATATATATATATATATATATATATATATATATATATATATATATATTATACTATAAACATTATTTTTGTGGGTACAAGAGTTTGAGTTGTTATACCTGAATTTTATTTTCCATTTATTTCTCTTAAATAGTCGTTAATAGCAAGCTACCTAAATCTGTTTAAAAAGAATTAAAATAATATGGATGTCAACTGAACACATGCACTCACTAGAAATAACTTATGGTAATAATAAATAATGTTGGATTATATATATATATATATATGTGTGTGCGTGTGTGAGAGATAATGATATATATTTTTATAAATCAAGAACAGTACTGAGAAAATTGTAAGATAAAATGGAAAAAGTTTATGTCACACGTTTCATCCATGACTTCACTGGACTGGGCTTGTTGACAGTGTTATATATGTTTTTTTTTTTGTTTGTTTTTCATACCTTACAAAATAATTGTTGAAAAATAGTTTTCATTAAAAGTTTAATATATTCTTCAAGGCCTAATAAAAGTGAAAATGTCTTAAATAGGAAGTAGAATTTTACTCAGTATTTAATAAATGGGGTTGCATCTTAATTAAAAGGAAGGCAAAAAACTATTTAAAGGGTAGAAACATTCTGTATTAATAAACAGGGTGGGGTCTTAATAAACTTGTGATGGGAGGGTGCAGAAAATTTCTTTTCTAAATTTGTTTGTGAATGGGGGAGAATATTGAAGCTAACTTTCCATATGCCAAGAAAAGGTTACCAGTAAAAGTTGTTTGGCTTAAAATCAGTTTCTTAAAACTGAAGTAATTTAGTCTCTTTAAAAATAATATTGTCTTCAATCTGAGAGAAGTAAAGGATTTTTTGATGAGGAAAGCTAAAAATACTTTAAGTAGTTTTCAGTTAAATATAATTTACGACTACTTGAATTTAAAAAGAAATCAAAGTGACTAAAAAAAAAAAAAAAAAAATACTAGGATGGACATTTTTCTCAAAGAATAAGAAAAATTCAAACTATGTATCATCTATGAAAATGCTTCCTAATAAAATGACACAACATAAGAATCACAAAACACTGCTGAGAAACTAAACCAATACAAGCGGGTGCTGAAAAGTTCTCGGCCTGACCCACTCCACCCCCAGAATCTGCCCAAACAATAATAATAATTATTTTTTTTTTTTTGGAGAAGAGCTTCTTGGATTGGGCCAAGGATTTTTCAAAACCCGCTTCTAGCTACACGAAATCGACAAATTTGATCAGAGATATAGCAGGAACGAATTAAACACTAAAATAAAAAAGAACAAAATGTTGATTAGTACATGTATATGTGTGTGTGTGTGTGTGTGTGTGTTTTAAAGAGAGCAGAATGATCACATGCAGAGACAAAAACCAATGATTGTGTGCAAGTCATATTGACTAAAAAATATGGTACATGCAAAAAAAAAAAAAAAAAAAAAAAAAAAAATGTAGGGAGGGGGCAACTTATTTTATTAACTGCAGTGAACAAGCAGACAAAAAAATGTGTGTGCAAAAAAAAAAAAATAAACCAGTACTACTAATGGTTCCTTTCTTTCCTCCTTTTGTAAAGAGTGAGAGAAAGGAAGATGGATTAGCAGCATGTCTTGAAACTAGGGATAGCTGTAAGACTAACTAAGGGGTTGGTGTTCACATAGTACTTGCCTGAATTGCTCCGTTGGTCAGCTTAAGATACACAAGATATGCAAAGACACTGTTATTTTTTTTTTTTTTTTCTTTCTTAACATTTTTTTTTTTTTTAAGATTAACACAAAATCATAGTAACAATGAATGCAAATAGACACAAAGCAGATGAGTCGTTTTTTGGGTTTTTTTTTTTTTCTTAACCCTGCATTAGTTACCTCAGATTTCTGAAAATGGATAGTCCCTTGGCGTCTACCTCCCACGACAACTGAGCTACAACTTTGCCATACCGTGTACTACACACCACCCTCACTGACTCAGGAGAGTAATGGGAGGGAGCAAAAGAAACAAGGAATTATGAGTACTTTAAAATCTGGTGGGTGGGTAACCCCCCCCCTCCCATGACTAATGCAGGGTTAAATAATGAAAAGGATAAGAGCAAGCAAGAGCAGACAGAAAAACTAACAAGACCCCCCCACCCAAGCTTCTCTCAGAGGAGAGACAGGAGAGCATCAATCCAGGTGAGGATATTGCTTCAATTTTCCTATGCAAAAAAACAAATTTCAATGACAAGCTGAAATGATTGATCTTCAGTATTTCCATAACACAATTATTGCATATGAAACAAAATCTTTATTCATTAATGAATGTAAGAAAATAGTGTAAGGATACAAATGATGATTGCCTACTTTTCATTAAGATAGCAAAGTGATGGCCAGTGAATGACAGGTGTGATACAGAACCCAGAGAAGGAGGGTACCCCTAAAAACAGATGGCCTAAGGAGGTTCATAAAGAAACCACCATAACTTCAGTTTTCCCTTTGGGAAATATTACAAGTAAGATTCCTCTTTTTTTGCACACCATTTGTTGTTACATATATGTTATAATTTCTCTGTGTGGGATACATGTATGTGTATATATCTAACTTTGCATAACATTATAAAATTCTCTCTGAGAACAAAGGTTTTGTCATTCTTTTTCTATTCGGCTATTCCATTACACATGTGAAGTCTTTTTTTTTTTTTTGTGTAAAAACACAAACACAATTATTGCATATGAAAACAAAATCATGGGTATAATAATACCCATAATGGGAAATTCAAATAGGAGAATAAATCTGCCATTATATTAGTAACCATTATAATGGGAGGTTGTATCCTTACAATAGTTATGAAGAATGCTTTTACAAATAAAAAAAAAAAAAAAACAATTTTTTTTTTTTTTTTTAGATATTACAGTTTTAATGTTCTTAGATTTAAAAAATATCAGGTCTTCTTAAAATGTTTGTAACAGACAAACTGAATAGAAAGGAGAATAACCCGCAATTCATCTGAAAGAACTGGATGGATCATTTTAGATTGAAAAAAAAAAAAAAATGCCACTAAGACGCAACAAACTACTAGGAGTGAAAGAGAATGAGAAAACTGATGGACAGAAGAAGAAGGCCGTAGAGCAAAACAGCTAAACACTGTGATAACAACAAAGTAAGGATATTATTAAACTATAAATAAGGTAAATAATGTTAACTCCTTACCCCAGAAATTCAGTCAGAAATTATCATATTCATTAACTTATATATTTTTTTCTTCGCCCCCAAGCCAGATGATAGTGCCACTATAACACAAGGGACTACTGGGTGTGAAAGAGAATCTGAAAATTTTAGAAGGAACTGAAAACCCAATCCTAAACAGGGAACAAGGGATAAACACTACTCCTGTTCAAAAGACCAAGGAGGAGAACCAAATGATAGGCAAATCTATCTACTCCTATTGAGGAATGAAAATAAAATGATAAGCAAATAAAATTTCAGAGATCGGGCAGAAATGTTAGGTGTATAGAGATGAAGTGGAGGTTAGAAAGAACGAGAAACCCAATAATAAACAGGAAAAAAGGGATAAACATCTGATTTGCCAGAAGCTTCATTTTAACCAAAAGGTGGGAAATGATGCTTCAGCAAAATTAAACTTATTTACTGTGTGACCAAGACTTAATATCACACTTAAGTAAAAGTTAGAAATTTCATATTTGGAGTTAAACAAAAAAAATTTTTTTTTTTTTTTTTTTTTTTAAATGGACAACTGCAAGTCAAAGTATTAGGGAATTTAACTATATTATAATTAGCAATCAAATTGCAAAATTAAAATTAAATGAATTTCTGGATTTCCTTTAACCTGACAGACATCTGAATATGAGCAATTATATTCATTTAAAATAACAATATGCAGTCCTTTTATTTCTTTTCTTTTAATTACTTTCAAATAGAAAAGCACAGCAAGTGCAATTGAAAAGATAAAAAGACAATATTTTGAAAATTAATCATATTTGATATGATGTGTTCAAAATGGACAGCTTTAATTTCAATTTTATTTCATTTTTAAAAATTGCATAAAAAAAAAAAAAAAAAAAAAAAGATTTAATTTCTATTGCTGGTGTACTGTTATTTCCTTCAAGCAAAAAGCAGTACCCTGTCTTTTATGTTTATAATAAATTTATTTCAACATTTTGGTTCCCACCTCCTGAAATGGCAGAACAATTTCTGGGATGAGGTGTTATCATTATTTGAATAATTCAAAATTTGAAAGTGTTAAATCCAGGGAATATATAATTCACACTGCTCACCAGTCTTTTGAACAGGAGTAGAGGTCCATCTCTTGTTTCCTGTTTAGGATTGGGTTTCTGTCTCTTAAATCTCATTCTCTTTCACTCCCAAAATGTAAATTTTAGAACATGATCATTTCTGACTGAATTTCTGGGGTAAAGAGTTAAGATTATTTATTTTATTGAGTTTACTAATGCCCTCAATTTGTTGTTATCAAAAAGTGTTTTGGCTGTTGTGCCCTCCTACCTTCTTATGACGTTATTCAGTTTGTATAACCTTCAAGGGATTTAAATTTAAACCCTTCATTTAGTCCATGGTGGTCAGATTGTTCTCACTCCACTGAAGGGTACTCAGAATAACAAACACCTGAAGAAGGCCAAAGGTTACAATGGCCGAAAACAAATGAAAAAGATAACATAAATCCAAACATAAATTATGGCACAGAACAAGTTTGCACAGCAGGAATAGTCAAGATATATTCCAGTTTTCACAAAGCTATGCCTATAAATAAACCTCATTAACATACTAGAAATTGGGGTCTGTAAGTTGGCATATAAATAGACTGGGAATATTTTTATTCAAAATTTAGGTTAAGGCCTTTTACTGCAGCATTAAGTCCACTGCACTTTATGACAATGGTAATACTAATAGCAGACATTCAGTATTCACCACTGAACTAATGCACAGAATGATTGGTGAAAAACCTAATCTTATTAAATTACTATATCACACACTATTTCATGCATTTAACACAGGTAGACTAATTATCTTGAAATTCTCACTTTATACCTTGTAAGTCAACTTTAAATTTGGAGAGAGCATATGCTGAAATGTAGTTTTCTTTATAGGAGAATACGATCATATATACTTGCATATCATGTGACTTTTGAAGCTTATTTTAAGGGGGTTGCATCATATACAAGATAGTGTATGTACTGCTGGTTCTGGTTAGGCCATTGACCAAACTATATATCCATTTACTATAGTCAAATTAACTTCAAAATTAGATCTTCAAAGGTCACATGATATGCAAGCATATATGGTGTGTGTGTGTGTGTATATATATATATATATATATATATATATATATATATATATATATATATATATATATATATATATATATATATATTTCAACCATCCTTCTTTCATACACATTTCACTGAATACAAAGAGACAAGATGCTTTGATTTAATTTTTTTTTTTTATACAATATTTTTTTTCTTTTCAGATGATAAATTATATAAAAACTATCCAATTCCTCTTCTTAACTGAGCACTTTCGGCTATACATTTAGCCATTTTCAAGGTTGAAATATATTAACTGTTAACAAGAAATAAATTATTGTATGTGTGTGTGTTTATATATATATATATATATATATATATATATATATATATATATATATATATATATATATAATGTTTGCATTTTCAAAACAATATCTTGACCGTGTACTATGTGCCACAAGGTTCCCAAACGACCCTCCGCAGGTTTTGAATTCAGAGTTGTCCTCCTCCTAGACCAGTTGCCACCTAAGGCTATAGAACCCAGTCTGACCTGCTATTTACCCATAGCTGGAGGGAAGAAGAGGATTAATACCTTTCCCAAAGGTATTAGCACGTAAGGATTCAACTGGAATTCAAACTTGGCTCTTTGATTCCAAGGCGCTCTCCACCATGACTATATATATATATATATATATATATATATATGTGTGTGTGTGTGTGTGTGTGTACACGCTGCGATGGGTAAATTGTCGCCATTTTATATTTTTAATTTTGCACATATACAGTGTTAGTTTTTGATGCAATTCACTCCACCAGAAATTTGAAAATAGCATACTGTACTGCTTGGCATTCATGCTAGAAATGCCAATAAAAATATTTCAGGATGTTTGGGTGTCAATCTGAGGTCAGCACAGAGGATTCAGAAAGAGTTGGATGAGTCTAATGGTGATTACAAATGTACAGCAGCTTGGAGAACTCCCTAATTTGTTGGTGGAGGTCCCAGACACAACATGGAGACCTGCATCAAGTGCCTTTAGGAGGTAGTGCTGCCCTGGGCCAAAAGAGTGGCTGCTGGAAGACCCTATGTCTGACAACAGGTTCTGCACCATGCCACACAAGCAAGAGAACCCAGTCATGGCTGTCAGATAATTTCTGTGACCACATCACCTCTGACATTTGGCCACCTAACTCCCCAGACTGCAATCCCCTTGATTATTATGTGTGTGGGCAAGAGACTAAAAATCTCCTTGTAACACCAAAGATGAGCTGAAGGCAAGGATTATGGCAGCATTTACCAACTTAAAGAAGGAGACCATTCAGAAGAGTTGCAGGAGATTCCAAAGTTGTCTGGAGGTTGTGGCTGAAGCCAGTGGCAATTTTATGAATAAATTTACGATTTAGTATTTCAAGATATTTTTGTGTAATTTGGGTAAAGATATCCGAGAAAATGAGATGTCAATGTTATTTTCATTTTAGACAACAATTTATCTGTCACACCCTCTGTGTGCGTGTATATATATATATATATATATATATATATATATATATACATACACACACACACACACACACACACACACATACATTCATCCCACACTCATATACATACACACTCACTAAATTTTATTTTTTATTCCCGGAGTTGTTTTTTCTGTTTTCTTTTTGAATTTGTAAGTCTGATGAATTGGATCGTATTTACAATTCCAATGGAATAAATTATGACCATGGAATATTAATGTTTAAGCCTTTTTATTATATCCTTATTCTGTCCTAGACATTGAGTTCTACCTGGATTCTATCCTCTTGGAATTATTTTTTATAAAAATATATATGTATGTGTATGTATATATATTTATATATTTTAGATATATGATTGCATATGTATGTATATATTTACCACTAATATATATATATATATATATATATATATATATATATATATATATATAACAGGGTGTATCTAAGCTGCCAGAATTCATACAAATAAGTTTTGTTAAATATAACCAACAAGGTTTGACTACTTAATTCTTTATATTTTTTTCAATTTCTGAATGAGATCTTGTATATCAAAATTATGAATAAACTGTCCCAGAATCATGTTTTTATGAAGCATATATTTTGCAGTAAGGTTCACCCTGTACAAGACCTGGGAGTCACTCGATGTAGGGGGTTACATTAGGAGGCAGTTTGTAAGGATAGGATAGGAATGTAACAGTTAAACCTAGACTTGAACAGGTTAAGATTGTAGTGATCAGGGAAACATCCTCTTGAGAGTCATTTTTACAGAGCAACAGTTTGTGGGAAGAAGCTGTTCAAGTGGAACATACTTCTCACTGAGAGAATACATTCTGTGAAAGTAGCGATAGAGCAGCGACAGGCTTGCCACATCCCACCAGTGAGAGAGAGGTTATATATATATGTGTGTGTGTGTGTGTGTATCTACACACAGTACAACCAGTTAGCATCAACTTAGCCTTTCCATTTTGTCTTATTTGAATTCAATATAGGTACATTTTTTTCAGTCCTATTTCTTTCTTTCTTCAGACTGTAAAGAAAAGGGAGGTAGCCTGCCTTGTGGCTGAAATAGGTATTTAACACCTGTGCTATAGGACAGGATTTAAAAATGTAGTCCAAAATAAAAGGATAGATTAGAAATTGCATCCAAAATAATGTTTTCACAACTGAAAAGGATGGAGAGGAGGTTGGGAAAAAAAAATATGGACTCTGTGGATACAGTTGAGTCAGGGGGTTCCAAATTTGAATAGTCTGTCTGGTACATTTATTCTGGATGTGAAAGTATAAAAACTATGTTTATGTTTATGTTTCCAAGGCAACCAGGTTGTCTCCCCTTGGAAGTTTACTACAACACAATAATCCTGCTTGCATATATTCAAGTTAGCCTTGAGCCAGACTAAGGTTTAATAAATATCAAGGTGAAGAGGCGGGGAAAGAGGAGACTTTGTATTACAAGTCATTAAGAACAAAGCTGTAAATTTAGTCTGTAGTTAAAGAGCCACAAACAATAAAAATATAGTTAAATGTTGAGACGACTATGACTGAGAGTTAATCAATACTAGGCTAAAGTTAATAAACAAAGATTTTCAAGGCAGAAAACATCTTTGCAATAAAATAAGCAAATGAAACAATCATTGACAATTTTTTTTTAATTGAAAGAAAATTTCCTGTTTGCTAGAAACAAATTACTATTTTGTTTCTGTTAATTATTACAGCCTAATTACTGAACCAAATTATTCGATTTGAACTTGGAGTGGGAGGCGAGAGAGGCTATATTTATTTATTTTTATTTTCATTTTCAATATAGACTTGCCAACCTCAATAATACTTTAATATGCCAAATTGCAAAAATAAATAAGATAATTTGCAGAGTAATATTTATTTCTAATGAAAGTAAAAATTGCAAGAATCACTTATTTTACCTTCTCAGCGTAAAATAAATTCTAAACTTGCTTTAAAAAAAAAAAAAAATGTATTTATTAAAATGAAAAGACTAAAAAATATGCGTCATGTTTTTGGTGTACCCATCCAGTTTCTTTTTGTTTTTTCTTTTTTGTAGAGATTTTTATTTTTTTACGTTATTCCTAATTTTCATCAACTACCTTTCTGTTGTGATCAGTTCTCAACTTGGTATCTACACTGATAGCAACTATTTACTCCTCTCAATGATCCATACGAAACCGTCAAATTGGCAGCTAATCTTGAAATTGTTTTTAACTGGGTGAAGAAATGGCTTGTTAATTTTAATGCCTCCAAAATAAAACTGTTCTCTTTTAATCGTCTAAGAGAATCTTTTTTTGCCTTCCATCAGAACAGCTGATGCTAACCTTCAAGAGAGTGACTCATTGCACCTTCTCAGGTTAACACTTTCCAGTGACATGAAGTGGAAAGATCATAATGAATCCATTGCTAGGTCTGCTGCTAGGCAAGTTGATTTAGTGTGTCATGCAGGACCATTTTTCTTGCCAGAATCTATTTTATACATTTTTAAGTTTACTGTTCAGTGAATATTATTACATCCAGTCTGGTGCTTCTGCTATGTATTTGGAGATTATTGATAAAGTACAAAGAAGAATCTGCAATGTTATTGGTCCTGATTTGGCATCTCAGCTTCAGTCACTTTCCAACCACCATAATGACGCTTCCCTGTCCTTTTTCTATAAATATTTTTATGATAATTGTTCTAATTTGCTTTTTCCTTTGATACCTAGACTTTATGAATTTAAATGCAGTACGAGATCTCATCATTGGCAACTTGTCATCATTTTACAGTTGAAATGGCTAGTCTATGCTAACAGTTTCTTTTCTTGCTTGTGAATCTCTTCTGACTTACCAGTCAACTTTGATCTCCAAAAATTTAAATGCAATATCAATCATCATCTGTCTTCCTAATATGTCTTATATTATTGGCCTCACTCCTTAAAGTGTTTTCTTTTTCTCATATTCTTTCACACTGAAACCCTTTACGTCTTAGTGGCTTTATTACTTTGCTTGGGGTGAAACGAATCAAAAAAAAAAAAAAAAAAAAAAAAAAAAAAAAAAACAACAACAACATCTGATTAAACTATACAATTTCAATTATAAGTAAAGCATTCCTCCTGCTAGGTTGGGTAGTTAATTCCTGCTGCAGATGCCTGCTCAATTACATTTTTATGGTGATCACCTCCAGAGCCAACCTATAGCAACTATATTGAGCAGACATTAGATACAGTTTCTGGAAGAGAACAGATAATCTGGTGTGATCACTTACCAAGCAAGGCTAGTACATTCAACCCATCAGTCACGATGACTTGTGACTTTGTGCTAGCTCAACCATCAATAGTTTCTGCACAGTTTCATCTACCCAAATTCACTTTTATGGCCTGGATCAACTCGTGGCACAGGGTAGGATCATCTCCCTGGGCCAATATTATCAAGGGACACCTCCTTAACAAATCAGACCTGTGCAAAATTCAAACCCAGGTCTTGTGATTGGGATGCTTGGGTTCTACCCACTGGACCGCACATACACATTAAAATAAAATAAACAATAATTTAACTATTGTTCCCACACATATATTCTGTCTAACTTATAAAATAATGAAAAGCGTTGGACAGTTTTCTATAAAGGAGAATCTTGTGTACACATAATGACAGCATAAATGGATGAGCACTGTAAGCTTTTTAACCTTTTCAAATTGAGTGCAGTGATATATAAAAGCTGAAAAGCAACAAGACAACACTGCGGCAAAAAGGCTGACCCAAGCCAAAAAACTGCTGCTGATTGCACATTTTTTTTTAAACGAAATAATTGGTAGAAAACAATAAGATGCAGGATAATATCAACATTTGGCAATGGGTGAATTTTTCATTTATTTATTTTTTTTTAAAATAAACATAGTATAAGATAAATTTCTCAAAATCTTCTGATTAACAGGAATATTTTTTAAAGCGATTTTTTTTCTATATCTCCAGTTTAAAGATTTTAATAAATTCTAGTCAATTTACCAAAAAGGATTCTGAAATTAGTGCACTTTCAATATATTTTTCCCTTAATAAATTACTTTGTCTTAACTAAAACTACATTCTTTAACTCAACTTTTTGATCAAACCTACTACAATGAACAACTAATGCAATGAGTGTGTATTATTTTGTAAAAAGATCCCTTTGATGTTTCATAAAATTTCTTTTTTCATTTTCTCAATGTTTCATCTGTGTATTTTCTTGCAACATTTTTTACAATCTATTCTGTAAAATTCCTGCTTCAGGTTTAATATTATTTTGTTTTGTGCTACTTAAATTATTGTTTTACAAGTCATTACAACAAATTTTACATTAAATTTAGATAATTTTTATTTCATTAGTAATTGTTATCGAGTTAGTAGGCAGTATTTTTGTACAGACACTGCTAGAAATATATTATACTATATTTAGAAGCCACATGGCATTTCCAAGTAAGCACGTCTGGTAGGAGGGCCAGCTCATCCCTGTTGCAGACACCTGCTTAGGCACATTTGGGCTTATTCAACTCCTCCCTGTGGCTTATACTCCAACTATGCTGACTTGACCTTAGTTACAGTTTGTAGGAGAGAACAAATAATCTGTTATGATCTGTATCTGAACAAGGCCAACACCTTCAAACCCTCAGTCCTGATGACTTGTGGTGACCTGTTGTATGGTTTTTAGGCACTACCCAAAGGGGCCTGGTCTCTGGGATCATCTCACCATGTTGATATTAAAGAGTCACCTCCTTGACAAGATCATCTTGTGAAATTTGAACCAGGGTCTCATGCTTGAAATATTAATGTTATAACCACTTGGCTACACACAATATATATATATATTTATTAATTGGCCTCATTTCTCTAGTCTTCAAATGTTTCAGTCCAACACTATGTTGTGAGCTGTCCCCAACTCCATTAGCCATGTTACATTAAGATATGTCAAATGATAAAATTGTGCAGTTTTCTCTTCATATGACACCAGCACCCACCTCACCCTCACTGACAACATAGCATACCACAAACAACATGGCTAGCAAATCAATACAAGATTTGGAACTGGACAGCTTTTCTCCAAGTCAATGAATGAAGCAACCAAACCATTAGAAAACAGACGAAAAAAACAATATTTAAAAAAAAAGTTTAATTGAAAATGAATTATCTTAGTCTCAGAATTGAATTTGACAGAAAATGCAGGAAAGACAAATTGAAAAGTAACTTTAAAATATAATATTCCATGAAAACGTACACAATTTTAATTACATAAATAATGGGGGTAATGAATTTAAAGTCATTCCTGTTGACTAATATTAACTAAATAATGCCTAGTGTCATGTTTTAGGGACATTGGACATTATAGGTAGAAAAATGAATACATTAGTTTTTTTTTTTCTTTTTCTTTCTTCAGAAACCTATAAGTAATAACATTTTACAGTCCTAAAATAAATAATAGATTTTTTAGAAGTCTATAATTAAAACTATTTTTTAGAAATTTATAATAGCAAAATTTTATTTTTATAATTAGTACTGGATTTTATGGTGGGCACTATGATGGTAAGAAGTTATTTTAAAACATTTAATTACACTAACAATTCCAACAGTTTTAAATTGGTTTATATATTATAAAGGAAAAGAGCTAAAACCTTCAAGACAAAGCAAAGAAATATTCCTGGCCACTAGCACCATTCTGAAATTGATATAAAGAATATAAACGTGTGCAAACAAGAAGGCCACCAGTGCTCAAGAAAAGCCAAAAATGCTTAAGAGGAATTATAGCTGCTTCTGATCAGAGTTGCAAATGATAGCCAGTCAAAACATTTTTATCATAAACAGAAAGTTAAAGAATTATGGAAACTGCTCATGTCAGCCATATTTGTTTATGAGTCTATGTACATAAGAAATAGATTTTTTTTTAAGTGTTTCATCATTCTACAAAAGAAATGAAGAGAAAAAAGAAGAAAAAATATTTGAAAGAGTCCAAACTATACTTTTGTGAAGTTTTGAAACCCTGAAAGGAAATAAAAACCTTATTAAAATGTACAAAGATTGTAATGTTTTTAATTCTAAAGCTCAATTCAGTTTCACTGAAAGCTGAAAAGTGGAAATATCCAGTCTTCTGTTTCCACTGATTTTTATAAATTTTCTCACTAAAAACATCAAAAGCATTATTTGTTTTCTGTCAATTATAATAATGCATCAAAATTTAATTACTACAGAGTGTACAACTTTTAACAAAAGGCAAGCGGTCGCGACCCTCATCAAAAGGCAAGCGGTCGCGACCCTCATCAAAAGGCAAGCGGTCGCGACCCTCATCAAAAAACAGCGGTCGCGACCCTCATCAAAAAACAGCGGTGGCACGACCCTCATCAAAAACAGCGGTTGCGACCCTCATCAAAAAACAAGCAGTCGCGACCCTCATCAAAAGGCAAGCGGTCGCGACCCTCATCAAAAACAGCGGTCGCGACCCTCATCAAAAACAGCGGTCGCGACCCTCATCAAAAAACAGCGGTCGACCCTCATCAAAAAACAAGCAGTCGCGACCCTCATCAAAAGGCGAATGATGAAGCTTTAAATGTTACATAAAAATTTTTTGCTTTTCTTATAAAATAGAAAAGCAAATGCAAAGTGGCTACATGGTCCTATGTAAACTTTAACAATCCATTTTTCCTGATTAAGCAAGACGGTCACATAAGAATATTGTCAAGTGTTCTCTTGAAGGAAGGCACTTAAGAAAGTATAAACAAAATTTTGAGAAATAAGCTATAAAACAAATCTTGCTATGAACACAAGTGCCGAGAGAAGCTCTTTGAAAGTGTCAACTTCCCTTAACATGTAAATAAATATATACAGGTTTTCCTTTATAGAAATAACAATCAACAATCAAAGCAAACTGTTTTCTTTCAAAATTGTTAAGTAATCAATATTAAACAAAAATCGTAGCATACTTTGTTAATATTTTAATCCTTCACTTCCTTGATTTTAAAAAAAAAAAAAAAAAAAAAAATCAGTTTTATAAAGCAATAGTGACAAATTAAACATACATGCTGATTAATGCATAAAAAGTTACATTGAATTTTGGTGTACAATTTCAATAAATCAAAAAAAATATGACCTCATTTAATTTGCATATTTTGACAATGATCTTCAAAATGAAAATAAAAACCTTTTTATTAAAAAAAAAAAAAAAAAAAAAAAAGTTATAAGACAGTTTTAAAAGGATTCTTTTAGTTACATTACCAAAGTTAAGTTAATTCAGAAGAATCCAGGATGCTGCAAAGCAAGCTAGAATATAATACTCTGTTAGGAAAACAATTTGGAAAAAAAATTCCTCCCTTTGATTGAATTATTAATTAGAGGTTAAGCAACAAACAAAAATTGCTTAGAAAATAAAAGAAAAAAGAAAAATGAATTAAACCAAAATAAAAAAGGCAAAATAAAGTAAAAAAAAAAAAAATTGAAAAAAACTTACTTGAACAGATTTCTCTTGGTTAGATATTTTCATTTTGAATTCATCAATCTGTTAAAAAATATTAAAGTTGTTTCTATCAACATAGCCATTGGATATCTCTTCAGAAAACAAAAAAAAAAAAACATTTAATCACTAATGTTTGTGAATTCAAACTTAGTCTCAATTTAATTTGAAAAATTTAAATTAATAGATAAAACACTTTGTACAGTTGCCTGGTTTGTTTTTATGGTATATCAACATTTTTATTTTACTTAAAGCCAAAATATATTTCAGATTCTAATAATAATTTTATTTTGCAAGTAAATTTTGCATTAATATTAATATTTATTTTTATAGATCCTACTATTTACCCCATAGCTGGGGGAGAAAATGGATTCATACTCTCCCAAGGGTATTTGCGCATAAATGAATGTAACAAACCCAATAGGAATTCAAACTCAGCTCTCTGATTTCTTATAAAAAGTTGCTATCCATTACACCACCCACATATCCACTTTGTATAGAATTAAATTTAAAAAAAACAAAAACTTTACACTTTTTAATATTCATCTTTAAATTGAAAATGCAGCTCTTAAATTGAACAAAATCATTAAAAAAAATGAGATTGAGAAAAAAAAATTGCTTTAATATCTAAATCAGGAAAAACTGAATTAGGATTTTGAGAATGGATATTTTTATTTTTATAGCTAATGATGGTTTATATTCTAAATCTCTGATTTTTGGTTTGGTTTGGTTTGGTCTGACAACATATCAACTCTTATGGTTCATTTAATGATGAAATTTAATTTTGTCAGGAGCTTTGATTTTTTGATTTTTTTTTTCACAAATGTGCTACTGGTAATGTTTTTACTATGAAAATGTATTGCTGGTATTTTAATGTTTTAACCCTAGTTTGAGGGTTTACCATTTGCAATTAGCTGGGACCCTAACAGGTGCTACCATCCTGGGTCAGGGTGAACCTGGGAACAACAGCAATTAAGAGGTGGTTCCATGCTCCTCAAAACCTCCTGATCAGAGGCCTTGCTGCTGGATGCAGTTTATCATCATACCCAGGATGACTAAATCCCTGAAGTCCTCCCTCTGGACATAACCAACCTCAAATACACATTAACTTTTAAATACATAAACGAGGTTACCATTGTATTGTTCACAGCTTTCTGTATAGGTGTTCTACAATTTTTATCTATACAACTGACTATTATTTGTAAGAAAAATCTTTATTTGTGATGATATTCATTCATTCATCCATACATCCTTGGACTCAATGCCATTGGTGTCAACAGTATTCTATATAATCGCTCTCCCATGGGATCATCTATAGTTGTTTAAACTCTGTTGTGTTGTTGTTTTACAGACATTATCTGGACTTCATGTCTAACCATCTTTGTGCAGCTTCAGGTGGGTTGGTTATGAATTCAAAGTTGTCCTTCTCTTAGACTGGTTGCCAACCAAGGCTAGAGAACCCAAATTGCTCTTTCAACAATGTATCTGTTCCATTGAATAGCATTGGATTACTGACCCCCAATGATAATTAAAAGCAGCACAAGATTTGAAAGAATCTCCCTCTTTCTGTGGTGACTTTGATAGCAAAAGGACATGCTCTTCCCTTTCCTGCTGGCATGTAAGTACCTCAGTTATAGTCACTGAAGGTTGCTTTGAACTTTTCACATTTTTAGAATGTTCCAGATTGCTATGTGATATTCATCCTCTTATATGGCAGTGAATGCTGGACAATTTACTCATGGATGAAGAGAAAACTGGGGTCAGCAGAAATTGGATTCTACAGAAGGATGCTAAGAATTCCATGAGCAGAGTAACTAAGCAACTAGGAAGTTTTATGTTGCCAATCTAACCATTTTGAGGATGGTTAAAAAAAAAAAAAAAAAAATGGTTTCTTTAATAATAAATTATTATAATAAATAACCACAAAAAGAAGTTAATCTGAACAAACTTGACAGGAGTAAATTTAGGATTTTGAAATCCCCATGAAAAAAAATTTATTTGCTAATAATCCTTAGTAAAAAATTTAATATAGGCACCAGTCATTTAAATATAAATAATGTATAAATCAATTCAAAACATGCCTCCCTATACAAAAAAACGAGTAAAAAACTAAATTTTAGAAAGTACACTATCATTAGTTCTTTTTCAAAATGGAAAAATGTAGCTCACTCTTTATATATATATATTCAAGAATGTCTGGTTAAATAATTTAAATGTATTATGTCTGTTTATTTTAAACCTTTCAAGCCCATGGATTCATTTTTTAGTGGCTGTCAAAAATTGATAAAGAAAAATTCCAAAATATTTTGAATTTTGTGGTGTTCTTGTACATATATCCAGAGACATTTAACCCCTGAAGATGATCTCAGACAAGATTGAAAGTACTTGGGAAAATAAAAATTCTTTGGAAGAAAATTTTGGAATTTTTCTTAATCAATTTTCTACAGCTACCAAGAAATTAATCCATGGACTTGAAAGTAATAAAATTAAAATAAATAGACATAATACATCTAAATTATTTAACCAAAGATGCTTGAATGAAAATATGTTTATATATATATATATATATATATATATATATATATATATATATATATATATATATATATATATATTAAAGGCAAATATTATTAAAGGCAACAGATATCTTGTTTTGATTAATTTTAATGATTGACTTTTCAAAATTATGTATTTGTCCTTCACAAACAAAGAGGAAATTCTGTCATTTCAGAAAAAATATACAAGAAATATAGCCTAAGCTTTTAATGAATAACAAAAGGAAAACTTTTCTTTACCAATGTGACTCATGCCCTAAGGGATTTTATCAAGGTAAATATAAGGATTTTATTTTGCAACATGTATTTATAATCAGAAGTGGAGGAAAAATATTTCAAAATTTTAAATTTAAGAATGATTGAAAATATTCTTAAAGCTGTGTATGCAAACAAACTATGGAGGACCCTAAGTGATGTAATTTAATGCCTAATAAACAAAAGTTAGTAAATGTTACTGATGAATTTTTATTTTCTTATTTGTTTATATATATTTATTTTTTAAATGTAATTATTATTTATTATTTTATTTTAATTTGATAAGTTATTGTATGGATTTATTTTAAAGTTGACCATTTTCTTTTAACTTTTACAAATTTTTATGGTTTAACATAATAAAACCAAAGTTTTATCACCAAAATCTTTGTTATTATTAAAGTGAAAGGAATTCTGATATAAGATATTTTTTTTTAATCCTTTTTAAAATCTTGGAAATTTTGGTCAAAAATCTTGTTTTTCATATTAAATTTACATGAGAAATTCAAGTTTTTTTGGCAGTGAAAAACACATTAATTTGAAAATTCTTGCAACAATCAGATAATTGTCAGTTTCATTAAACTTTTAGGGCTTAAATGAATGAATTTATTTATTTAATATTTTTTTTTTTTTTAGAAAATCTTAGTAAATGTTTCTTTTTTTATTTATTTGTTATCCACCACCCATTTAATTTCATGAAATTTTGACAAATTCTTTTTTGTAACACTTAAGGTTTATATTTGTTATAAGGACAAGTCCTTGGAGAATTCAAACCATAATTTTTTTTGGCATTCAGTAAGCAGCGCAGGAGATAACTCCTGAAAGGCTCCAAAAATTTGCAGGGGTATAGATAGAACACATGTTGAAAATTTTCAATAACATTTTCACGTAAGATTTATAAATCTGTTTTTTGTATCATTATTAAGTAATAAACATAATATGTGTCAGTTTTTAAAAAATTTGACAAATTTCATTGAAATAGTTAATTCAGGGATACCTTTTGTGTGTGTGTGTGTGTGTGTGTGTGTGTGTGTGTGTGTGTGTGTGTACTCACACAAAAATAACATTTTTGATTTAGTTAATAAATAAAAGCCTGTTTCACACTTATTAATAACTGTTAGTAAAATTAAAAATTACTTTTTGTGTATTAAAAAGCTCTTTTAAAAGTACTTAAAATACAGTAGTTTATATATATATATATATATATATATATATATATCATGTGAAAATATATAGAAAATAGGAAGGAACTGGTTAGGTAAATAATCCAAAGTTCCTTAGTATTTTAGTTATTATTTTTAAAAAATAGTGCTCGATACAAAAGTAAAGCATAAATATAATTATTTATTTAAAAATATGATTCCAACTCGCGACATAAGAGGTCTCATGTTTCAAAACAAGAGCTGAAAACTTCAATATAATTATTTGAATTAAATTGAGTTAAAGTAAGCTCTGTTCCATCTTCAAGCGAAATTTTTTTGGGAATAACGTATTTCTGAAATTTACGTGTTTTAATAATTGAAATCAAAATTTCCATGGTAACAGCTAGGGCGAATTGTTTAAATTGGATAGGCGTGTGTTGGGTGTTAATAATAAGTATCAATATAGAGTTACTTTCATGGATGTCAAGTCAGGGAAAGATGGGGGTATCTAAATTTGAAACGGAAGCTGTATTAACCCTAGTTTAGCATGCATGTCTATGGAGATTTATTTATTTTTTTATTTTATTTTTTTATGAAAGGGATTTGTGCATATAAAAAAACTGCCGTAACGTTTGTTTTTTGACGACTTCATAAAGGGTTATCTTTTTTGTAGGGTATTTAAACTATTTATTTGGGCTATGGATTATGAAAGTTATTATATTGTATGCTTGTTTTTAGCTAATAATTCAAACCTATAAATCTGATGATGTCGACAGAAAACTTAACTCATGCCTATTGTTTAATAGATTATTATTTAGAAGCTTAATAATGTGCAATTTCTCATGGAGGCACAAAGGGCATGGGTCATCCCAAGTTTTACATGTTCTAGCCTTGTTTATAATTTTCCATTTTACTTTAGGTGTCCTATTTGTTTCCTTCAGTTGCCAAAAATACTTAGATAGGGAAGTCTGATTTCTTTTATTTATATTACTGAAAGAGCACTTATGCTGCCTCCATCTATCTTTAAAATTATTCTTCGTGGACCCAATGTATATCATATTAGTGCTAGGACTCTCAGTGGATGATATAGTACATTGGTATACCACAGATTTAATGCAACATTTATTTTCTAATGGGCAGTCTTCTAGGTTTCTACAATTACATAATTTTTCTCTTTTATTGTCTGATAAAATGTATCGACTCCATTTATTAAAAAAAAAAAAAAAAACCTAAAAAACTTTGGTCTGAAGAGATAAATATTTGTATATTCATGAAATAAATTATAACCAAATGGATTTTTAAGGATCGTCTGTACTCATTATTGAGAGAGAGAGAGAGATTTTTCACTTGAGGAGGCAGTGTTCTCAGCCCTAAGGAAAATAACATCTGATATTTAGTCAGTTGTTGGGAAGTGGGTCATGCTAAGAATTTTTCAGCACCCACTCTATGCATGAAAAAATCTTTTAAAGTGAAATTCAGACATATCGTAATATTTTTACATCTAACATTTTTCATAATGAAAATAATTACTAAATGTCTTCCAGAAGAGTGTATTTGGAATTATTTAAGAAAAAAAAAATCCTACTTGAAAAGAAAGTTACAATGGAGAAAAGATTATCATTAAATTCACTCCCTCACAGATTATCCTACACTATGTATAATGCACAAAAAAGGGGATTATTTTATTGTTTTTTTTTTTTTTGCACACATATTTTTTGACTCATATGCAAATAAGTAAATAAATAACAGTACTTTAAAATTAGCATTGGTTATCCCCCTTGAAATATGTAACCCTCACCCAACTCAGCACACACACACACACACACACACACACACACACACACACACACACACACACACTTCAGTTCTACATTATCATTTAATTAAATTCACCTTAATATATACAGGGTGAATCAAAATACCTTTAAAAAATTTGGGGCCTGTTCCTCATACCAAAACAAAAACAAACATCCATATAAACATATGTCCACAAATCCTTTGTTTTTGAGTTATTAAATTTAAAGTTAGTTTATGGTAGATGTCACTGTGTTGCCATACAGACAAGGTTACATTTGTTAATCGTGTACATTTGTGGCTAGTCTGTCTTCAATGTTAACCATGTGTAGTAGTGAGTTAACTGAGAAGTGTTCTGTTTAACAATGGCAGGATATTCATATCGTAAGCAGGAGATTTTTACATGCAGCCACATGAATGATAATGGACACAAGGCTGCATGGTTTATCAGATTGCATTTCCAGACCGAAGACATCTGAGTCATCCAAACTTTGCTGCTATTTATCGTCACATTTCTAAGACAGGATCTGTGGCACCACACACTATGAATCAAGGAAGATTGTATGCCTGATCACAAAGAACACATTCTACAGGTTGTCAGCACACGTCAAGTGGCCCTATCATGTCTTACATCTCATAGTACCATGTGGAGGGGACTTCAAGAGCAGCTTCTGTATCCGTATCATTTGCAACATGTGAAGGTCATATCTTGGATTGGTCTATATATATATATATATATATATATATATATATATATATATATATATATATATATATATATATATGGTTTTGCATTCTAAAAGTTAGTTCATTTTAGAAGTAACTTTATTCAATAGAATTTAATTTGGCACTCTAAGTTCCAGCAGCTCCCACGGTCTGCCACTTTTTTTGAATCAGCTGCCATTAGTTTGTTGAATGACTATGAGGGCAACATCACATCATGTTTGCAGCCTACAGCAGCAGAGTGTTTTTGGTGATACGGCCTTGCTCTTTTCATATATATAGTTGCATATTTACCCATTCAGGATGGTAAGTATATATCAATTTTTGTTTTAGGCATTTTTTACCTTTTGTATTGAATAAATCAATAAATGATTTGTGTTCATCCCCCCCTCCCCAATCAGCAGGGCTTGCTTAGACAATCCTGAAAAGCATGGTACAAAGAGAGAGAGGAAAGTCATGCAGAAAAAGAGCAGGGAAGACAATATTCCAGAATAGACCTAATCATGAATTTCCTTTAATTACACCATATTATTTGGTATGACAAGCAATCCTGTATTTTGATCATGCTGTCCATCACACTGTTTGATCAAGTCATGTCTTTCCGTATAACAGTTTGATGTTAAGGCACTTTTACAAGAAGAAATATGGGTCAGAAGCTTTACTATTCTGGTGCTTAAAATTGTACAGTCCATTTTTATTCTGACACTGTGGTCTGGTAACTCACATTGTCCAGCATTTTTTGAAACTGTAACTATTAGTTAATTGAACATCTCTAAGGACAATGCTACATATTTACAACTTTCGACAGCAGCTGACAGCAGCAGTGTGTTTTGGTGATACTGTCTTGCTCATTTCTTATATATATCTGCATATTTACCAATTCAGGATAGTAAGTATATATATTAGTTTTTAGTTTTAGGCTTTTTTTTTTTTTTTAGCCTTTTTACTGCATGGAACAATGAAAAATCTTGCTTGGAAGCATTAAATGATTGTTGTAATTCCTGTTCGAAGCATTGTTCTGCCTTCCATGACACAGCAATATATATATGTGGAATGATCTGGCAAGACTGTTTAAACAGAGTTTTCTTTAGAGGTGATTTCTATATCCACCAGTAGCCTGATCCCAAGGTTACCAGATTAAAAAGGTCAAAATGTATCTCCAGATTCAGTGCACTGTTTTGGCTACTTACAATTTATATAAACATACAAAATCAATTTTTTAGTATTATAGATTTATTAAAAATTGAATAGTTACATTTAGTCAACAAATATCAACAGTAAATTTTTTTTGAATGAACAATAAATAGAAATGGATCTATTCTGTTGATTGACTATCTGAAAAAGCACAACAAAATGGGTTAGACTTTACTGGTTGACCTAGTAACATAACAAATCCTTGGTTATTTTCATTTGCATTCTCAGTGTGTATTGTATACAAAAGTTGGAGGTAAAATTTTAACATAGAAAAATAAATTATCACAACAGACAGTAATCATAGAGTTTGCGTTATTGTTTAAAATTAAATTTTAATAATTTTCAAATTTTATTGCTGTTATTTTACATTTGATTTTTGCAAAGACGACTGACCTTTGTCGGCAGAACAAGATTTCCACCCTCCCTCTCAAAAGATCTCATTTTCGCCAATGTTTTATTTTTACAAGTATTTAAGGATATTAAAGCTACCACAAAAGTAGGGAACAATAATAAACTATAAAAGATTTTCAACATATTTCTTGAAAGAATGGATTCTTAATAGAAACTGAAGAAAGCAACAAATTAAAAATAAATTAAATGCCATGAAAATAGTATCTTTATTTGCAAACAAAAAAAAATTTTTTTTTTTTTTTTTACTACAAAATAAAATAAACTTAAGAGAAATGCTGAAATTCATTAACAGAACCAAAGGCAAGAGCTAAAGCATTCATTGACGGAACCAAAGGCAAAAGCATTCATTGATGGAACCAAAGGCAAAAGCATTCATAGACGGAACCAAAGGCAAAAGCATTCATAGACGGAACCAAAGGCAAAAGCATTCATAGACGGAACCAAAGGCAAAAGCATTCATTGACGGAACCAAAGGCAAAAGCATTCATTGACGGAACCAAAGGCAAAAGCATTCATTGACGGAACCAAAGGCAAAAGCATTCATTGACAGAACCAAAGGCAAAAGCATTCATTAAGAAAACCAAAGGCAAAAGCATTCATTAAGAAAACCAAAGGCAAAAGCATTCATTAAGAAAACCAAAGGCAAGAGCATTCATTAACAGAACCAAAGGCAAGAGCATTCATTAACAGAACCAAAGGCAAAAGCATTCATTAAGAAAACCAAAGGCAAAAGCATTCATTAAGAAAACCAAAGGCCAAAGCTAAGACAATCATAAATAGAACCAAAAGCAAAAGCTAAAGCCTTCATTAGCAGATCCAAAGGCAAAAACAGGATCATTATTATTTAGTTCGTAAAGATCAGACATTGCCACATTACTAAAAGTACTAAGTATACTGTTTGTTTTGTTGATTTTTTTTTAATGCTCAATACTTGCTATGAAGCTAAATGGGGAGCTGCTGAAATGTTCTTAGTACTTTCCAGTTCCCAAAATCTGACTAAATATCAAAAGAATTTGTTTGGCAATCCTTCTTGGTTAGACTGAGAATTTTTCTGTATCCCGACATAGAGTCATAACGAAATCCTCAAAATACAATGTTATTTAAGAAACTAATAGAAAAAAGCAAAACATTTTGATTAAATTATTAAATAATTAAAATTACAATAAATAAAACAAAAAATAAGACAGTTTTTCATATTATAAATAAGCTTCTATTATTATTATTAGTTTGTAGTAGTAGTTGTAGTAACAACAACAGTAACAGTAGTAGTAACCATCGTCACAGTAGTAACAGTTTTGTAGCAGCAGCAACAACCATCACTTTAATGTATGGTAGAAAACAATAAAATCCAGTTCTTGGAATCATAATTTCTGGAGGCAGTGTTATCAGAACAAGAATGTATTCAGATATGCTTGTTAACCTCTACTACTGTTAGCCTCTGTATGGATTATGAAATTAACCGATTAATATTCACTGTCCCCAAAATAGGAAGATGGACATCAAGAGTTATCAGTAGAAACCTATAATACCAATAAACCTATAATACCAGATATGTTTTATAAATGTACAATTAATGCTGAATTTTTAATTTTAATAATTAATACCCGCATTTATCATGGGCATTAATGTTAAATTTTCCAATACAGAATTCATTTTAGAACAAGATTTCTTTTTATCCCCAACAGTCAGAGAAAGAAAGGATTCTATTCAATTTATTTAGTTAATTTTTTTTTTATTATTTTTATTCAAGATAGTAACAAGAGATTTGTTTTAAAACAATGTCATAAGTTTAGAAATCTACTGCATCTAAAACTAAAAGCCAACTAATAAGTCGTAACAATCTCAACTCTACGATATGCTCTGATAAGGAATGAAAAAGTGCATAAATACAGACAAAAAAAAAATAATGTCTTTGATAAATATTAGTATTTGTGATATGATCAACTCACCTGGCGTTGTTCTTCATCACACTTGTCTTTCATTTCTTTCACATTACTCTCCAAGTTGGAACGCTTAAGTTAGAGAGAATGGAGTAACAAAAAAAAAAAAAAAAAAAAAAAAAAAAAAGCAAATTAGAAAATGTTTTAAATAAAATGGTAAAGTTTGCCTTTTACATCAGGTATATATATATATATATATATATATATATATATATATATAGAGAGAGAGAGAGAGAGAGAACTGTTAACAATACACAGATGGAATCAACAGAATTTCAATTTATTTAACATTTAATGTTTGTAAGTTCCTTGTGAAATGAACAAGGGCAGCTAAAGTGTCCAAAGGGCAAAAATTCAGTTGCTTTTCAGAAACGAAAAGTGAAAATAATTGAGGTTAAAGGTTGTGGAATTTAGTTAATAAAATCTGAAAGAAACACATCGGTTCAACAAAGGCTGAGAGTGCCTCAGCCTGGCACAAGGCTGAAAGAACCTCGGTCGGGTACAAGGCCAAAACTGCCTCGGCCAAGATCCCCTCAGTCTGGCAGAATTCAAGAGTACCTTTGTCCAGCAAAGGCAGAAACCTTTCTTTTTTTTCTTTTTAACTAAGAGTGTTACTACATTTTGGTATTCTAGCCTAAGTCAATCATCCATCAAGACAAAGATAATAAAAATTAAAACTACTTTGACATTATAAGGAAGACCCCTCCTATTGTATAATGGTCAATTTTTGATATGCGAATTTTGATTCTCACTGAGTGCCTCATATTTGTGGCCATGTCTTACTAACTTAAGCTTAGTAAATAACTACTAGTTACATCTTTCCCAAATAGTGCTCAGAGTCAGTGTTCAAAACCCAGGTAAAAACTCAAGTTTCAAATGTCATCTTCACTTAGAAGACTGGCACAACAAAATTTTCCTAAACTCATTTGCACCCTATTTGAATTTGTCTTGTACTAAACTGAGTAAATATGAAGATACCTACCAAATGCAAAGGAATGATTTTAGACAAGATACTGAAAAATCAATAATTTCATCCTTTAATGACTAATTGTTTTACAGGCATCTGAAGATTGCTTGATTGTTTTTATGGCTTATCAACCATTTGTAGATTACTTAAATAGCCAAAACCTATTTTCACTTCTTTTTTTTTTCAACAATTTTTTTGAGAATAACAATGATTTTCCAGATACAAGTTCTATAATTTAACCCATAGCTAGGGAGAGATGGATTCATAACTTTCCCAAGGGTAGTGAATGCAACAAACCTAAAATAAACCTTAGAAGAAGTAAAAGAAAAAAAAAAAAAAAAAAAAAAAAAGAGGATATGTAATTTTTTCTTTGTCTTGAGATCGGTGCTAATGCAGTTACATCTCCAGTTGGCCCTTGGAGCCACTTTTATATAAGAAGTCCAAACCTCCTCTGGTTTTAAAATAAATAAGCTTTTAAATCATTTAAACTCTAGCATTGAAGGTCCTATATAAGAAAATCAAATCAAGATTTCACACTGACTTCACTGCCTGATTACTACAAAAACAACAGCAAAGGAATGAACAACATTTTAGATTGAAAATCTGTGCATGTATGTAGACAGAACAAAATGACCACCTCCCAAATGCTTTACTGAAAATTCCAACTTTAAAGCTGTTTACACAAAACATAAAAACCATCAAAGTAAATAAAGTTAAAATATTAAAAGGCCTTCACACAAGACAATTATTCGCTTCATTCTATGGAAGACCGAACAGTAAATGACGAATCTACAATTACTTACATTATTTACATGATGACTTTTGTCCTCATCTTTGTTGTTATTATCACAACATTTCGGCCATTGTGGCCTTCATCAGGTGTTTGTCAGTCTGGATAACCTTTAAGGAATTTTGAACTAAACACTTTATTTAATCTATGGGATTGTTCTCATTCCACTGACAGATATTCTTGTCTAGTTCTTATTTTTAGTATTACTCAGTTATTGCTCATCCCTATTCCACTGAATCCAAGTACATACTACCCGGCCCAGGGATTGAACTCACAATTACCAAGTTGACAAGCATTTGAAGACCAAAGAGCACAATGACCAAAATGTTGTGATAGTCGCAACAAGGTTGAGGCCAATAGTCTGCATATTAATAATGATGTCATTAATATAATAACTTAATATAGTAACTTTTTATTGCAAATGTCAAACTGTTAGTAATCAACACAGATTGATAATAAAGAATAAACCTGTCAGGAAAAACTTAGATACCTTTTGCTTTTGGAAATCTGTCTTGACACAACAGCTGCATTATCACTTAGACTACAAAAACTTTTGGGTGACAGGCATTCAAGTAGAACCATAGAAGGATTATCTGAGGGTTACAAGTTGAAAATTAATAACTGACAACATTTTATCTAAGAAAATCAGAGAAGTAATATTACTACTGATGGTAATGGTTATATCAGCAGTTTCCTTATAAGGAAACATTTGGCATTCATTGGCTGAGCAGCCAGTACTGTTTTTGGTTGAAATATATAAAATCTTTCTCTAAAACAATTTTTCAGAAAAATAAATTTGTCAAGTCCAGTAGCTTGATGGAGATTTCCATCCTAACCTTTTATTTGAAGTAGTGAGGAATGTGAATATTACTTTCTCACAGAGTTACATGTGATATCTATTTTAACTGTTGCTGTTGTTGAAAGTTCTCAAGTGATGTGGTTTTTGTTATACTAATAGCATAGCAAGAAAAGATAAGAAATGGCCACCCATTTAGACGTGAATGATTGTCAGTCAAAGGCTCCATATTTGAAGCATTAAGGCAGATGTTGTATTGACTGACTTCCCAAACAAAAACAAAAAAAAAGATGCAAATTCTTTTTCATTCTTGATCTATTACCATAGAACAACAGTCGTATAATTGCAATAAAAACGTACTGGAACTAATATGGTGATTTTAAGCATCACTAAGATGTGGCACAAGGCTGAATGTATGGAGCACACAGTGAGGATCAAAGTCACTACTCAGTTGTAATCATTCTTGCAAGAGTAACTTGCTAACCATTACACCACTTCAAGGTGTCCATGTGCTTTTCTAAGTATAGCTTAGATGTGGCACAAGGCCAAAAGTATGGATACCCAGTGAGTAATTATTCTAGCAAGATAAGCTTGCTAGGCCATTATACCAAATCAAAGTGCCCCCCTACTTGAACTAATATGGAAGAAATATTCATTGAAAAATTAATAACTGCCAATGCTTCATATAAAAATCTCAAAAACTAATTGTTAGTCATTGCTCATAGTGTAGGTTATTCCCACATAGCTTTGCTGGTTTTGCCAAGAAGTCGCCAGAGGGCACTGTCAAGAAGCTATAAAAAAGGGAGACTTCCTGTTCTCTCTCTCTCTCTTCCTCTGAACATGCTTTAGTTGCAACACCACCAAGACATTGTTCCCAAGCATGGGGAAATTTTTTCCCCTTAGTGACTGAACACACACACACACACACACAGATACGTGTATCACCCACACAATTCCTAATTTTCAATATCTCCTTTCTTTTGCATGCATAACTATTGCATTTCCTCTCCTTTGTTACTCAGTTATATAAAAAGAAAAATATAAAATATCACCTTGTTGAAATTGTCTTCCATTTCCATACACCCATCATTTACACGTGTCAGTTTTAGTTGCCCTGCTTTTAGTCTAACTAGGGGCTGTGTTTAAACAATGTACAGGGTGATCTGAAAGTCTTGTTATGCCTACATAATATAATTTTCTATTTCAATGCTTTGTGGGGGTATTATCAAG
Organism: Acanthosepion pharaonis; assembly: GCA_903632075.3. Lineage (NCBI taxonomy): Eukaryota > Metazoa > Mollusca > Cephalopoda > Sepiida > Sepiidae > Acanthosepion > Acanthosepion pharaonis. The sequence continues at coordinate 1,228,727 of CAHIKZ030005377.1, forward strand.
GAGTGTTTCCCATGAACAATACCAAAATACCCATCAGTTGAAGGACATCATTTGGAGAGCCTTTGCAACAATCAACTAAGCACAACTTCATAAAATATCACACCGGACATGGCATCGCATCATTTTGTGCCATGAAAATGATGGTTTAAATAGCATCACTTTCAGCAACTTGAATTTGATTCGAGGAAGCAAATCACACGTACAATTCCCTAGTTTCAATGTCTCCTTTCTTTTGCATGCATAACTATTGTATTTCCCCTCCTTTGTTACCCAGTTATATAAAAAGAAAAATATCACCTTGTTGAAATTGTCCGCCATTTCTTTACACACATCATTTACATGTGCAAAATATTGTTGCCACCGCTTTTAGTTGAACTAGGAGCAGTGCTGCAATAGTTTGGTGTCCACATGGTTTCAGTATGCAACTACTGGGACAATAGAAAAAAACAATGCTGTGCCTTACATTATCAGCCATTTCATGTTTTATTGATATATAAAAGAAAATGCTTATTGGAATTTGAAGGTCTCAATATTGGCAGCCTCTGTTTGCACAGTTACGGTTGAAAGCCAAGTTCATTACACACAGATGTATAAAAATGGTAGACATTTGTATGAAATGTCATGGTATTTTGAAGTCTCAAATTAATAATCAGTTTGTGAGTTTGAAGCTGACTTGATGGCTAAATGTTGAGTGATGTTTAATCACTCCAGAGATTGCAAAGTGAAGTTAACTGAAAATCATAGACAATTCCAATGCCGTTCCTATAAGGGCAATCTTATGACTGTCTCACAATTCTATGTCCAATGACAAGAAAGAAATTATTTTAAAAAAATCTGTCTTTGCCAAGATATGCAATTTTTAAGTGGTAAAGTAGTGGGCCTTTGTTAAAACAACAATTCAAACATACGCCGGTCTTTTGAAGGCAGAGATTGAAACCTGGCTTGAGAAGAAACCAAATGCTTTCAGACATAATTTTTAAGCATGACAATGCCTCATCACATACGGCAACGAAAACTAATGAAGATTCAAATAAAATGTTTTTTAAAAAACACTCCTTTGATGAAGTAGCTAGCATGTTTGCCCAACTATAACCCAACTGAAAACACATGGAGCATGATGGAAAGAAAGGCTTATATTGGTAGATGATAATGACGAACTTTGGAATACTATTCTGGATGCTATGTAGTCTGTTTGAAATGAAGCAATACAAAAAATATGAAGCTTACAAAAATCAATAAGTGAATGCCTTCTAAAACTAGTTTGAGAATATGAAGTCTGAGTCTACATTTCACATTAAAGTTTTTTTATAACTTTGTCAACATTAAGATTTTCAATATTTTGTTAATAAAATTATTTTTGATGAACACTGTGTGTATTCTGTAATTTTTTTTTTTAATTTTAGCATATTTCTTGGACTTTCAGAAGACTTAGAAAAGCCCAAAAATAAAAAAAATGTTTTATTACATCATAACAGACACCTGTATTTGACTATAATTTATACATATGAGAAGTTCATTGTTTCTTTTGTGCTAAGTTAATCAATCCTATTATTATATACATCTCACAATAACCACAATGCACCTTTAAAAAATAAATCAGATATTAATCATTTTCATTAATGGCCCAGAGTAATAAATTCTCATTATCTTTTAAAATAAATGAGAATTTAAAAATTCTTTTTTCTTTTAGTAACAATTCTTATGGGCACAGATTTTATCTACACCTGGCAGATAATTCAACACTAATTTCACATCTTTCATAAAATTCTTTTTGCAGGGACTATTATCAAAGGCAAGTCACTCTGTTCCTCCAAGAAATGCCATGATTCAGCTTCATACCTAAACAATTTACTAAGTCATAGGCAAATTTATATTAAGGAATCACATATATGATACTGATAACAATCCACAATATAAGTATGTGCAACACTTTATTACAACTATGGAATAAACTCTATTGTCATTGCAGGAGAAATAGAATTTTATACCATATTAAACCTGATAAATAAAACTTCAGAACTATTAAGTACTGAATAAAATGCTATTTGTCAATTTTAGAAAGTAGATCCTTCTTTTTATTTGAAAAAATAAGTCAGAAAAAAAAAAAAAAAAGAAAGAAAAAGTGACAAGAGGTAATTTTCTTATCCCTTTGGACTCTTCTGATGACACAATAGAAACAAAATTTTCAATTATTTTAATTTTGAGAAATTAAAAGCTATAATTTGTCTTACATTATTTTTTTTAGTGCTCCAGTTATTTTTCAAAAAAATAAATGGAGATTATTTTAATAATTGCATTATATTCTAAAATTTTAAAAAAAAGACAAATAGAGCCATAGTAGACTAACTGAATATATTCAACTAATCCATTTTTATTAGTCACTCATTTTTACCTATAAACCAAAACAGTAAAATTAATTAACAATTGAAAAAAAAAAGAAAAAGAAATGTTATTTTCAATCAAGATATGTTTTTGTAGTTTTCTCCTTGTTTGAAAAACAACTGCTTTAATTTGGAGAATTATTCTGATAAATTTAAAAAATTTAGAAAATATATCTTTAGAAATTGGGACTGATTTTTGTTCATTGTTAGAATCCATTCCAAATTGCTATGATTTCTTTTGCATGGGCAAAAACGTAAATGAAATTACACAACTGAGCCTGTTCAAGAATCTAGTCATTATATTTCCAGCTTATACAGTCTTAAATGTCCATATTGACTGCTGAGCCACTGAATTCCTACAGACTGGACCTGGCCATTTCTGCATATTAATAACTTGTTTATTCACAACAACAAAATATCAGAAAGAAAATCTTTCCTTTCATTCTTCCATTAGAGAGAAGCCAATTCAACAGAGAAATTTCAAAAAAAATAAATAAATCTGAGATCTGATGAGAAGACAGAAATGAGATTTTTTTTTTTCCTCCTTTGTCAACTGACAAGAGAGAAAAAAAAAATCAAAAGGAATTCAAAGCTTCCGCAATTCAGTGCCTTGAACATTAATACACAACTACAAAATATAGGACTTTTCAAAATCTAATCTTTAATCTATGCATCTAATAAGTCAAGTGTATTTGCATATTTTTGGTTTGTAATTTTCAGCTGTTAAGAGAGTCAGCTCTCTTTTCACTGGCCACCCCCTGGCAGTAGCATCTTTGTGAAAGCAATGACAAATCATTGAAAGAGATTCATAAAGCTGACAGGTGAAAAAACAGAGTACAATAATAGTGAGAAAAATATATTTAAAAAGATTCACATATGAAAAATTTCTAATAATAGTAAGGATTTAACAAAAATGCCAATTTCATGTCTGCTACCATTTTTGATAGCATGGGTAAAATAGCATGAACATTGGATTCAATAGCAGTTATGAAATGGGGGTTTGATTTTTGATTGGTATTATGTAATAAACTGATCTCCCAAGAATTATTTCTTGTTAATATAATCTTGCTTATTATAAAACGCAGGTTGTGTGTGTGTGTGTTTATATATTGGATTGGATTTCCCACATTTTTTAACTGATTTCAACAAAACTTCACAGGACTACGTAAAATTACCTTGTGGTGGTTCTGACAGCGCCAAAAATTGGAAAAACACAATTGTTTTTGCATAAAATCAATTTGAAAACACGATAAAACACGGTTCTGTCGCCAGAATGAAAGGGGGACAACTCATATCGAGTTATACTTATTATAAAACCCAGGTTGTTTGTGTGTGTGTTCGTTTATATTTGGGATCGGATTTCCTACATTTTTCAACCGATTTCAACAAAACTTCATTTTTTTTTTCTTTTTTGGCAGGTAGTGTTTCTTATTGTCTTGCACACTTTTTTCTTTATTTTTACATTCAGAATGCTTTAAAAATTCGATTGAAAACAATGTCTTTGTTTGAGTTTGGGTTTGCCCAATTCATAAAAAAAAACCCAAAAAAACTAATTAAAAAAACTAATTAAGACATGCATGTCCGTCAACCTTAAACAATAATCTTTGTCAATTTTATTTTTCAGTCTTTATGATGATCGATACTTGACCTATCTCTTACTGTTACATCCCCAGGCAACGCCGGGCTCTACTGCTAGTTATAAAATATATTTAAAAACTCATACATGAAAACCTAATAACAGTAAGGATTTAACAAAATAGCATTTTGATGGTATGGGTAAACTAGTCTTAAGATTCAATACTAGGTATAAAGTGGAGGATCGGTTTTCTATTTTATCAAGTAATAAACTGATCCATCCAGAGTTAGGTTTTTTTTTTTTTTTTTAATCATTTCACCCCAAGAAAGCTAATAAAGCCACTAAGATGCAAGGGGTTACTGAGATTAGAGAATATGAGAACTACTACTATTAAGGAGAGAGGAAAATAAAAGAACAAGAATTAAGAAAACAGAAGATAACGATTGATATTGCATTTAAATTTTTGAAGATCAAAGTTGACTGGAAAGCAAGAAACAGGAAGAGAGTTTCACAAGCAAGAAGTGCGATAGAAGAAACGCTTAGCATAGAACTTACATCTAGCCATTTCAACAGTAAAATAATGAGACCTTGCCACCAATCTAGTACTGCACTAAAATCCATAATCTACGTACTATAGAGGAAAGTATTTTGAAAATACAAAAATGTGGCTCAAGACCAAAAGTCAGATTGGGGGAAATCTGGTCTTTAATCTGTGTTATCTTAAACATAGCTAACCACAATTACTTACCTGAACATACCGCAGTATTCCTTACACCAAAACAACACATTCTTACTACAGTCACCATAATACCTCAAGTCTCTATGAAGTCCTAACTAGTTCCCATATGTACAATTTGTTAGAGAAAAGTTCATCAGAACAATTACCATGAACGTATTTATAAGAAAGGTACAGAAAAGCTATATTACAGTAGTTAGAAAGTGACTGAGGCCAAGATACCAGGTCAGGACCAATAACATTGTAAATTCTTCTTTGGATTTTATCAAGAATCTCTAAATATATAACAGAAGAATCAGACCTTATGTGGCAGCAATATTCAAAGCAAGGGTGAATGGTAGACTTCTAAATGCGTAAGATAGATTCTGGCAAGAAAGAATGTCTAGCACAACAGTGAACCAACTTTTTTAGCTGCAGACTTAGCAATTAATTCAATATACTCTTTCCACTTCCTGTCAGCTGAAAACTTTAGCCCAGGAAGGTGTAATGAGTCACTCTACTAGTGGTTAGCATCAGTCATGCTGATGGAAGGTAAAAAGAAGTTCTCTCAGATGACTAAAAAAAAAAAAAAAAGAGTTTTGTTTTTGAGGTGTTAAAATTAATAAGCCATTTTTTGCCTCATTTAACAACAGATTATAGATCATTTTTCAGATCAGCTGCCAATTTGAATTTATCAAATCGAACAAACTTACTATTAAGACTGAAGTAAATAGTTGCGTCATTAGCGTAGATACCGAGATGTCAGGAAGGTCCTTTATGAAAATTAGAAACAATGTAAGTCCAAGGATAAAATAATAATTGGAAAAATAGTATTTTAAATACTTACAAACCCAATAATAATCCAAACTTAAAAAAATATCAATCTCACATTTTCATTCACTAATAAAAAAAATAAAAAAAAAAAAAAAATAACATTCTTCATTCCAGTGAAGGATCTTTTTTTTTATTTGTTATCACTAATGAAATTTAGTATCGACAGTTACTTTAATTACTTAAGCTCTATTTTATATTATGAATGTTTATGTACATCTTAAAGCCAAAAAATTTGCAATAAAAGAAAACTTAAAATGTACAATACAAAAGCAAGTTAAATAATTCTAGAAAAAAAAAACAAAACAAAACAAAAAAACAAAAAACAATCCAGCCCAACAAATTCATGCAAGCATTCAGATGCTATGGGAAAAATTTTCATTTCTCTTGCAGAGCAAAAAAGATTTAATTGAATAGCAAATAATTAATATAAAGTGTGCATTAACATTTGTACAATTTACAAAAACCAAAAAAGTGAAACTCAAAGTAGAAGGTTATTGTTGTAAGAACATATAGGTAGGGACCTAGGGTCGTTTATTATGAGAATATATAAGGATAGATAACAGTTGACACTTGACTTAAAGAGGTTAAGATCATAGTGATTGGGAAAATATCCTCTAGGGAGTTTGACTAACAAAGTAAAATTTTGGAGAAGAAACATTCTGTGCAGAACTTCTTCAAAGGCAAAAGTGCATGTTATGAGGATATGTAGGCTAGATGGCAATTGACCCTAGACTTGAAGATGTTAACATTGCAGGAATGAAGAAGTTTATATTTTCTGTAATAATTTTGTGTAATTTTTTTTTTTAAATACTGAGAGTATAATTTTTAGAGAGTTCAATCTACCTTTCTATTTAATCCATCCATATATATATATATATATATATATATATATATACATACATATATATATATATATATATATATATATATATATATATATATATATATATATATATATATACACACACACACCTTTCATTAAATATGGCAGACAAGGAGGATTTAATTAACTTTTATTTAAATTTTCCAGCATCCTTGTGTTTTTCCATTTTGTAGGAGTAAAGGAGTAGAGAAATTTTCCATAATTTTCATTGTCCTAAACTCTTTTAGCCACTTCTTTAGCCATGTTTAAGGAGGTTTTGTTTTTCGCATTGTTATTTTTTTTCTCAAGCTTTGACTGTTTAAATTGTATTTTATTTTTGTGTTGTTTTTGAATAGGAGAATTTTTGTTTTTGTGTCAGCATTTCTTCCAAGCATTTACATGTTGAATGTGGCTGGAATTCGAATGAGCATCTTTGTATTTATAAAAAAACATTTTAGCTGTTTCTCCTGTTAATATTCTCAATCAATGTGGTTTCTGTTATTTGGTACAGTTTTTTCTTTGTGATTCTGTAGTGCCAGTCCAAAAGGTTCAAGAGAAGAATGGTCCTCTCTGAAACCTACAGGCTTATATACATACCTCAATCTACAGGGTATTTCAAAAGTCTGGCCACATAGGACATGTATTTAACAGATTTATTAATTAGTATTTATATTTTTTAGATCTTATCAGATTTATGTCAATTAAATTAATGACTAAGTTATGGGCTATAATAACCATCTTAGAACAATGTAGATACTAAACGGTAACAAAAGTTTGAAGCCATAAAAACAAATACTTTAGTGCTTAGTCATGAGAAAATTTATAGAAATAAACGTATGTTATTTTGAAGTAATAAACTAAAAGATAAGTGATGAATAAATAAAAATACTAGTGTTTTTGCTTCTTTTTCTTTTTTTTTTAAATACTTTTTCTTATGGGGCAAATTCTTGGACATCTTATATATAACTTCAATGGTGACTTCCAACATCTGAATAACATTTATAAAGCTATTGTAACAGAAAAAGACCTCATGGAAAAAACCTATATCTGTTCTACTGAGAAACTGTTCAGCAGCAGTGCTGTAATCATCAAATATCTTAACTTGGACAAATATAGAAGTGGTACCACCCTGTTAGGACATGTGGGAGAGGACCCCAAAAAGTATATATGTCTGATTATTGAATGGGGTCTTGTGGTTATAAAACACAAGCAGCATATTGCAGATTGTGCCATGAGGAGAAGCTGGTCCTAGACACTTTACCCGAGAAAATAAAAATGGCTGAACAAAAGGAGAAAAATCCTGAGTGACATGAGGAAGAAGTACACTACAGACCAAAAGTTTGGGGAGCAACCTCTGGATTTTGTAGAATTGACTAAAAATTGAAGATCAAGTGCCTTTTACAAAACTAATTTACTAGCTAACATTGAAAGAGACTTCCTCTCTTTGAAGAATTTTATCATTTATTGATAACAGAATTAACCCATTATTATATAAAGTTTTCTTAAAATTTTAGCTCTTTATGACTAATCTACTTTGCTGGCTAATCTTAGGGTTAGCTGATTTTAAATTTTAGATAAACTCCTCTGTAAAAACTGAACAGCATGTAATAAGGGTTAGTTTCAACATCCTAACATAGTAGGTGTTAATTAAAGCAAAAGTATGAAACTTACTAATTTTTAAATCCAGAGGATGGTGGCAAACTTTTGGCCTATAGCATATCTCTTGGCACATATGGCGCCAGATTGTCTTAAATAAAAGAGTATGTTAATATGGTGTGCTCCATGAAATATGCATTCTCAGGTTTCTATAAAAGAGTTAAGTTAATGCTTTTATTTTGTTCACTACTTGAGGATCTCCTGGGGATGAAACTATAGTAGTCAGTGAGTTAACACCATTTTAGTCTTTTACTTGCAATTTTTATGAGTGTTTGTATGTTGAGAATAAAAATAATATCTGGGGAAAAAAGAAGCAAAGCAGAAATAAAGAAATGCATGGGGTGAGAGTTTATGGAAGGGTAACAAAGGTACCTTGTCATCTAATTCATCTAACCGCTTCTGGGCTTCTTTCTTCTGGTTCTCAAGTTGATGAAGGGTGGCTGTGATGGCATCCAAATCTTTCTGCAAGGCTTGGACTTCACCATTCTTTATTTTGATATCAGCATCACGTTGGGACTTTTCTTTTTCCAGCTGAAGCTTTTCTCTGACAATAAAATAAAAAGCAAAAGAATTGTATACTGTTTGCCTTTTGATTGAAACAAAGAGACGTTATGTGTAAAGCTAAGCAAACGTTAACAGATTCCTCTCCATACTTTCCATTATGAAAAGTATATCAATAAACCTGAGGAAAAATTCAATTACATTTTTTTTCAACATTCCTTCCCTGTCAATAAATTTAATTCAGTGATAAATATTAACTATAGAAATTATAATCTGTAAAATATAATTTACAAATATTTGAATATCCATGAGTGTTTTTAGAAAAAAATTAAACAGATTTTATATATATATATATATATATATATATATATATATATATATATATATATTATAAATTAATTGATTTAAAATATGTTTTTTTCCGCTACTGTAAATTTTTAATGCTCTGTAAATTTACATTGAGCACTATTTTGTAAAAATATCTATAAGAACACCGGATTATATATCTTACTGTTCTTTTTTTTTATATATTTTATTATATATATATATATATATATATATATATATATATATATATATACACAACACACACACACACACACACCACAAACTTGCTTTCACAGCGCTTGACTCTCCATTTAAATGATAACTAACATTTTTAGACATTTAAAAAAACATGCCTGCCCGCGTACTCAATTCCAAAAAATCCTTGTTGACAACACAACTATACTTAAACATGAAAACAATAAACAAAAATTACAAATTCTTGAAGCTATATACATAAAACAGTTGAATCCTAACCTGAACAAAATAAACTACAAAATCTTCACAAATATTCTTAAATGCCTATAATTTATAACAGAAGCAAATTGGTTTATACCAATGGCTTCCCATACTTAATACTTCTCGTTTTTCACTCTCACGTGGTCATGTGTGACGTCACGAGCTGCAACGTGATTTTCGCTTCCGCGTCTCGTATATACGAGTTTATCGTTACTTGGAAATTTTCATGCAGCAAGGGTGGACTATCATTGCTGTTTTGTCTGTTGTTGTTTGATTTATTGAAATTGTCATCTTTGATAATGGATTGTGTAAGCCAAAAGCTTTGATTGGATTTAAACATGTATCAATATGGTGTTTTCCTTTCATCTTTCAACGATAATGTTATTAAGCTTATCAGGCAATATGAAAGGAATTTACTTAAAATAAATAAACAAAACTTGCCTATGTTATTTAATGAAACATGCATTAATATATAAGTTTTACCAAACTGTTATATAAAAATAAAGTGTCACTACCAACATTGGAGTTTGAACACAGATCACCAGAGAGCAACATAGGTGATCTCATTTTAACTAAGTAGATCATGTGATGGCAAAGGAAATGTATATGTGGGATGGCATTTAATGGATCACCATTTATATTCTATTCTCTATTACTATTCGGATCACTCTTTTTACACTATCCTCTATTACTATATGGATTGCTATTCTCTATACTGATCACTATATGGATTACTATTCGGTGGCTGTGAAGGTCCAGCTTACTAATTAAGAGAGTTTGAAGAGACAATTTGCTTGAACGGAGAAGCCCATTCACTTGGTCAGATGCACCTCCCTTGTGGCTCAAAAAGGAAAGGAGACAGGTAAAATCAGGCAAATCTGGTTGTATCGAACCGTCAGATGCTTGGTCTCTCAAAGTCCACTTTGGTTACACCAGCCCACCTTGCACTGCCCCTTCCGCCATTGGGGCCTTCATATGAGATAAGGATATATAAATTTTCATATATCAAGAACAATTTGGGGGGGGAAAAATGTATGACAAAGTTGAAAACGGTTTTCCAATTTGTCATACATCTCCCCACCCAAAATATATATTATTTTTTATGTTAAACCTAGGTAAGTCCTCTGTATCTCAGAAGGGTTTAAGTTGTGCTTACTCTAGAACCAATACCAGATGGCATGCCATTCCATTCAAATTAGCATCTGCATGTTATTCAATATGTATCACAGATTTTTTTTTTTCTCCAATGTAGCTCAGTTTCAATGTTTTTAGCCTTGATTTTCAATGCAGTCACTTTTCATCCATGCACCTAACTGTTCTTTTCTCTTCCACTGTTGTGCAACCTGGTATTTGAGTTCTGTTGTTCAATGTTTTCTATTTTATTATTATTATTTTAATAGCATGTATTCTTTGGGTTTCTAGAAAGCGACATGGCATCAAAAAATATCTACACTGGTAAATACATAAGATTTTCCATAATAACATTCTGAAAACATTTTCTTGATTATTTCACCCTAAGGAAGGCAATAAACTCACTAAGACAGAAGAGATTACCAAGGAAACGTTATTCAAGAAAGACAAAAACAGGATTCAGAGAGACAGTAGTGGGTGACTGACATTGAATTTAAATCTTTGAAGATCATAGTTGACAGGAAGATAAAAGAGCTGGAAAAGAGTTCCACTAGTGAGAAGTGCAAGGGAAACATCTATTAGGATAGAACTTAGGGCTATATCTCACAATTTCAATAATGAGATATACATGTGTGTGTGTGTGTGTGTGTGTGTATGTAAAATTTCCGATAAAACTAAAAATATATCGGTAAAAGCACAATATGAACCAAAGGAAAACGTTAGCTGCTGTATTTCGTTCTCTTCATCAAGACAAATGTAAGGATTTTGTTTTGGGAGGCACGGTGGAGTAATGGATAGTGGCTTGGATTGAGGAATCGGAGAGCCGAGTCCATTACATTCACTTACATGCTAACAGCCTTGGGAAAGGTATGAATCCTCCTCCTTCTCTCTCCAGCTATGGATAAATAGCAGGACAGACTGGGTTCTATAGCCTTGGATGGCAACTGATCTAGGAGAAGGAAAACTCTGAATTCAAACCTGCCCTTAGAGGAGGGTGAATGGAGTCTCTCTGAGCCTTGGTTGGCAATCCATTTAGTGTTGGTGTCACGATAAAAACACCCTTGATAGCCCTAGCGAAGCATCAAGAATTCAGCTATTTGACAAGATTATGAACTACACTAATCAAAGTATTGGTGAGTTCAATCTCGGCTGAGGCCGCAAGTCGATAAACAAAATTAAAAATGTTAGTTTTTTTTCAACTTTTACATTTGACTTGATAAAGTCTACCAGAGGACAAAACAAGTCAGCTGTTTTCTTTTTGTATATGTGTGTGTGTGTGTGTATATATATATATATATATATATATATACACACACACACACACACACACATACATACATATGTTTTATTAAATAATATAGACAAGTGTTTATTTATTTTATGTAAATTCTTTTCATTAACATCTGATAAGCTTAATAACATTATCATTAAACAAAGAAAGAAAATCACAATATTGATATATATTTTTTAATCCAGTCTAAGCTTTCAGCTTACATAAGCCATTACCAAAGATGACAATTACTGTACAATATATTAAGCTAAACACGGACAAGAATGTGATGATAGTCTGTTTCTGTTTACATGGATGATTTCCAAGCAACGATAAACACATGCATATAGGACGCTGGAAGCGAAAATCGCACCACACCTCATGACGTCACACATGACCACACGAGAGTAAATTCCAGAAGTATTAAGTATGGGAAGTCGTTGGTATAAACATTATATATATATATATATATATATATATATATATATATATATATATTTTTACTCTTTTTATTTCTTTGTTAATTTGGCAAAGAAAGAAAGCATTCCTTTAATGACAATAATTTTAAAAAAGAAAATTAATCAATTTGTGCCAGCTTGTATACATAAGGGTCAATTTCATAATTTGGCATGAATACATCTGGGCCTGTGATGGCAAAACATCTCATCAATAATTGTCAATGTGCAATATCTTACAATAAGGTTTTGTTTTCAGTCAGTTTTTAAGTTGGTTACATTCAGTTTTAGAAACCATATATAATGTACTCTCCCATCGTATTTAATGTATGAGGGTCTAGCAGCTCAGTTCTTAGAACCAAACAGCCAAACTACCCACACATATGATTTGATTATAGTGGTGATGGCTTGTGCAGAAACAACCCCAACATTTTTAGGACAAACTGAATAATGAGAACTGGTACACAGTGTGCGACAAGGTCTCCAAACAGCTTTTGAATGTTGAGCCATCCTTCTCCTAGATTACCTGCTAACCAAGGCTAGAGAGCACAGTCTGCTTTACTATTTAACCCAGAGCGAAGACAACAGGTGAGGCTGCTTGTCTTGAATTCTCTGATTCTGAAAAATTGATTGCTGAGCACTGATTGACCTATTGTTGTAGAAGTACAAAAAGTCCAATTACTGATTTTGATACAAGTGAATTAATATATCTAACAATAACGCATTTTCATTTAACAATTTATTAAAATTGTGTAAGTCAGTAACTTAAGTCACCTACTGTTCTTCCTTAATTTCAATTTAATGGAATTATGTTTGTTTGAGTGATATTCAAATGATTTTGCTAATCTTGCCAATAGAGTTTCTCAAGTGGCTTTTATAACGTTTTCAAATAAATAGGAAAAGATCAATGCTGTCCTATTTACTGGCAAACTAGAAAAATTCAACAAGCTGTCAAATCAAGCTTAACTTGCCGAGACAATGACATTACTTGAATGAACAGAGACAACAGTTTCCATTGTTTTGATCAGCCAAAAGACCTCACAATGTTCTATCAGGATTGATTGTATGGCAAATTACAAAAGCTTGGTAGGAGATACTTTATACTTACTAAAACGTGCCAATGACGGTAGACTAAGGATTGTTGTTGTAAGATATGCTAAATAAGAGAGAGCTAACTAATATTTAAATGAATGCTTCACACCATCTTACAGACTGCCTTAACAAGTGAGGCTGTATCGACAAAGCTACAGGTCACTATTAGTAATTATTAACCCAGAGTAGAGTTTCTAAATCATGGTTCAACTATCATCAGGTTGATACTACTTCCCGGTCTTTTCACCATCCCTCAAAATGTAAACACAAATAGACTTGTCTAATTCTTTTTTTTTTTGAACCAGCTATACAAGAAATATAAATTTTAACATTGCAATCATTTATCTACAGGGAAAATGATATATAATTTTTTATATATATCAAGAACAATTTTAGGGAAAAAAAAAAAAAAAACTGACAAAGGGGAAATATTTTTCGTGTGATGCATTGCAGTCCACTGAAATGCTAAAAGTACTAACACATAACACAAAAACTTTTTTCCACTTTGTCATAGTTTTATTTTTCCCTAGGTTCACCTAATGTCTGGTTCACACTCCTCCCCGGTCTTTTGAAAAGGGAATAGATTGGGTTTCCGGATCCTTCTAAAGCATTTTCATTTCCCAAGTAGCCTCTTGCATACTAATGACATTATTGCCTTGCTTGATGTGGATTGTGGATTGATTAAAAAAAAAAAAAAAAAAAAAAAGTAACAAAAAAGTACCCCCCCCAAAAAAAAAAAATTTACTACAGCATATTAGTGTTCCACAAGGTCAAATTTGGTGCATCCCAAAACAGCAAGATTATACAGGGTGCAGCAGAAATACTTCCCATATAATAGTAAGATATTAGCTAGATAGAGAGACTATTCCCACTAATGTCATACCATTATGTTGAAAGTATTTCTAGGGGATATATGAGGGAGGTATTTCTGCCACACACATTCAACTAATGGGAGAAGACACTTCGTTCCATGTACAGTGTTGTTAATATAGTCAATTGGTAAATAGGATTGTACCTATTTGCATATGTTAGAAGAGATATAAAGTCTCTAGTAAAATAAGAGACAGGCAAAAGTTGACTACTGATCATGGTTAGTAGGACAACACAATGCAACAGTTAAGTTGGAGGCTGGGTAACATATACATGAAGACAGTCTCAGTAGAGCATATGGAGTCTAATGAGTCCACAGGTTCATAGTTGGCAATGAGAGTGCCAAAATATTTTTAAATGTTCTAAAGTGTGCTTAAGAAAATTTGGAAACTACTGACCTAGAAAATAGTCAACTGCAAAAATTAAGAGAGAGTACAGTAACATGCAAATTTTTAGGACACCAGATGGCAGCCATATTGGATTAAGAGCTGATATGGGAGAATATATTTAACACAATATTATTTTTAAACGCACACAGAGAGAGAGAGAGAGAGAGAAAGAGATCTTTCTTACATTTTCTGAAATGAGAAAAAAAAAAATCCCAAAAACAAATGATGGTCAAAGTAACTGAATACTAAGCAAAAAGTTCAATATTTACGAGGTGATACTAGAAGGTTTGTGGGATAGGAACAGTGTGTACAAACTGAATATTATAAGAATTTCTTCACCTAGTGTACTGAATTACAAGTGGAATGTGGATTAGGGTAAATCATACTTTCTTTTTTAAAATGGTCAAATCTTCTGTACTTTTGTCCTATTTGCATGTTACTCTTGCCTTAATTTTTGCAGAGAAGAAATTACCAAAAAACACTTTAGAACATTTAAAAAGTCATTTAATGAACCAAATTTGAGCACCTTGCCTAAGAGAGAAGAATGAAAAAAAAACACAGATTTTTAGTCATTTAATCAAAAAATATTTTTTTTAATAAAACTTTTAATAAAATTATATACAAAATTTAATCAAAGATTAATCTCACTACATCTTCAGTGTTTCCTCTTACAGTATAATTTTAACCAACTAGAAAGACCTGTAAAAATTTCATAGTTTTCCTATTTTAATTTTCTGAAGAACTGTAATTCTTTAGTTAATGATTAAATAAGCTTATAGCCTGTTCTATGACAATAAAATATCTGTAAAAATTCCCTTTTCACATCATTAAATATTTGAGCTTAATAGCTTGCAATAATAATCATAGATAAGAATGCTTGTCATTATTTTAAGAAGTGGGTACAAATGAAAAAATTTGAAATTGACAACTTTTTTCATTTCACTGAAACAGCGATTAAACAAATCTTCCCTTCTTTCTTTCTTTCCTTCATTCATTTATTTTCACACTGAAACAAAATAGTGTATGTCTTGTTTTTCTATGCAATCAAAACAGAAGAATCCATTATTTCTGAGGTATTGGCAGGAGACAAATACATCTACCTTTCTTTCTAGACAAGTCCCTGTCTTATAAACATTTTTCTTAATAATTTAAAAAATTAATTCAAGAGAGAGTGTTATTTTATTTATGGTAAATGGATTTTTTTGGCAATGGCCTTGTTTTCTGTCGTTCAATAATGTGCATTTGAAAAATGGTACTTTTATCAGTCACCATCACAGACATTGGCCCTGGTACATGCACTCAGGCTGCCCACATTAAACTGACCTTGTGTCACATCCTGCCAATGTGGGGCTGTAACAAAATACAATCATTTCACAGCCTTTTGGCTCAGATCAAAGTGTAGTATCTGTTTTGGTCCACTTAATACGATTCTCTCTCCCCACTTCTATCTTCTCTTCTTTCTTTTTTTTTCTTTCATTTTCTTACTGAAACCAGATAGTGTCTTTTCTCCTCTTTCCACGTAATCAAAACAGAATAGTCCATTATTTATGAGATATTGACAGGGCACAATGGTTGTGCAAACTAACGAAGGGAGGGACACGCACAAATATAATAGGCTGTTTATATTGTTGCTCCCTCTACTCACATATATATATATATATATATATATATATATATATATATATATATATATATATAGTGTAACCTGGATATAAGAGAGTTGTCGGGACCAGAGAAGAAGTCTCTTATATCCGGGTTTGGTCTATTTTATATACATTAACACAGGCTCTAATTTGGGACCAGAGAAAATCTCTCTTATATCCGGATTACACTGTGTGTGTGTGTGTGTATATATATATATATATATATATATATATCTCCATCAATAAGAACGATATCTTATTTTGGTGAAGTCCTTTTGAAGGACGAAATGCATGACATAGAATCTTTCCACAGTTACCCACCATTAGTCTGACATATAAAGTTTATATACCATATTTCTTATAGATCATTTAGAAATTTTCTGTTTATGAAGCAGCAGAGTTTTTTCTTAAATGATTTTTAAAACTGATTGTGCTGATGACATTTTATTATTATTATTCACAGATTCGTATTTTCTGCCAATATTCAGTTTCTGTGAAAACTGCCAAATACAAAGTAATATTTTTTTTTTAATTGTTACACTCATAAAAAGTTTTTAAAATGTATTACCGTTTCATGTCATCAATTTCTTTGCTAATCATATCTAGTTCTTTAATAGCAGAAAAGTCAGCTACATGACTGTAAGGGCCAGAATTGGTACCATCCTAAAAAAGAAAAAAAAAATGGAAACAAAGAAAAATTAATTTCATTAAAAAAGGAAAATTTTTCAATCAATTACATGTGTAAATACAGGTCTTAGACAAATAAAAAAAAGCTGTGATATATTTAAAAATTACATAAACAAAATTTCTTTTTCCTTTAAACTGGACTGAATTTAAAAAAAAAATAAAATAAAAAGCATACATTATAAAATAGAGAAAACACAATGAATGAGATCAGAATCAGATATTAAAAAGACAAATATCGAAGTCAAAAATACAAAATTCTCTAAAAACAAATTTCAAATGTATTAATCTTTAACAGACAGCATTAAAATCTGACAAGTCTTACAATATACCTTCCCCTGCCCTCACTGAAGTTTTAAATATGTACTAGTTCTTTCTCAACAGAATTTTAGTAAAATTTAAAGAAAATGAACACTTCACAGAATCCAATTAACCCAAATTATTTTATACCAATTTCCTTGTCACTCCAAATCTGCTTAACTTTAATATTAGCAGCAGTGCTCCAAAGCTCTTGGGCCAGCCTAGTTAGCAAAATCGGTATTTCAATGACCAAAAATCAGAATACTGATTTTCAAAAGAAAGCAGAACCAAAAGGCTTTTGACATACACGTGTGTGTGTGTATATATATATATATATATATATATATATATATGAGAGAGAGAGAATTCTGATCAAATATGAATCAGAATGTAACAGAATAAAGAAAACATTTATCAATCTAACATGTTTAACTTTTTTTAAAGCCTCAGAGAAATTTTCTGATGAAGCTTTAATAAAAGTGAAACATCTTAGATTGACAAATATTTCCTATTTGTTCTTTATTATATATATATATATATATATATATGTTTATATGTTTGGGAAGGCATTTTAAGCAGGCAGGATTTTTGTCTTAAGGTGCTCAATATCAAG
The DNA here is from genome assembly GCA_903632075.3 of Acanthosepion pharaonis. Taxonomy (NCBI): domain Eukaryota; kingdom Metazoa; phylum Mollusca; class Cephalopoda; order Sepiida; family Sepiidae; genus Acanthosepion; species Acanthosepion pharaonis. The sequence continues at coordinate 1,246,482 of CAHIKZ030005377.1, forward strand.
AAATGAGGATAGAGCGTTAATATAATTAATGTGGAGAAACTTCTCACTTAACTGAGTGTTGTTATTTTAGTCATGCCAACTTCGAAGTAGACATTGACGTCAACATACAGCAGCAACAGTTTGTTTCATGCTTATATGCACTTGTCAGGACATGTGCTGTTTTTACTTATCAGAGGTGCACTGTGGATAGTCTATTGTATTATTCTAACAGTTGATTCAGTGGTTAGTAATGCTCTATCCCTAATATTGAGCACTTTAACCCAGAAATATAGCATATCTTAAAACTAGATGGATGGATTGCTGGCCACTTGTATCTGAGGATGCCCATCTACTAGGGCGATGCGCTAATCTCTGTTGCAGACACCAGCTCAGGCCCATTTGTTTATACTGCAACTATGCTGAGTGGGCCTTAGTTACAGTTTCTCAGAGAGAGCACATCATCTAGCATGATCAACAGTCTGAACAAAGCCAGCACACTTAAACTGTCACGATTACTTGTGACTTCATGCTAGCACAACCATTAACAGATTGCAAAGGGTTCTGTCTACCCAATTTCCCTCACAAGGCATAGGTCAACCCATAGTTTGGCTTTCAGTCACTTTACAAAGGTACCGCATGCTGAAATCGCCACCTCCAGACTGATAACATCAAGATCAACTTCCTGTTCTAACCACTTGGCCATATGCCCATATAGACTAAAACTATATATATATATATATATATACACACACATACACACACACACACACTTTCTGTTCATGTACATAATATTGCATGTACTCAATACCTTATACAATAGGACATGTTCATTTTACAGACACCTCCCACACACACATTTTTTTTTTCTTTTTAACTCAAAATTTTTGCCAGTCATTTCATGGTCTATTGTTATCTCATTTAAATTACTATTGTACAAATAAGCTGTATTATTATTTATAGTCTTAATTTATCCCAACTCAGTGTGTTCCTGAAGAGGCACGTAACAATCAGTTTAATTGCCTACCCTATCTATGGTAAATGGTCTCTCATTCCAAACTCCAAAAGATTTCAAATTCCAAAAATTGCCTGGTCTCAAATATTTTGCATAAGAATTTGCATACCTGTAAAAACCCAGCATTACATTTAAATTTTACATAGGCATTTTCTTTTGTCTTTACTGGCCATTTCAGAAAAACTGTTTCCTTATAAGCAAAATAACAGATACTATTTTTTTTTCTGTTTCCCAAGAATTTGTAATGCAGGTTTAAAATAAATTCCAGACAGGTTTTGACTCACTTTCCCATGCTGATCGTATTTCAGCTTTGTCCACTGCTTAAAGTTTATTTGCTAAAAATGAATTAACCCTATGATGTGATACAAAAACATCTTTTTTAACAAGATATCAATTCATTTAATTCTTAGAAGTTTGTTTCCGTTTTGCTTTCTTTTTAAACATGAGATGGATTGGATTTTAGAAAAAAAACTGTTCCACATAAGTAAACATTAGAAACCAGAATCAGACAAAAATCAATGAAAATGAGGCACAGAGTATAAAACTGAAATGGCATAGAATGCAAGTTGTCGCTTAGAAATATTTGTTATACCAAATGCTTGTTCAGAGCCATTAACCAAAATGCTATATTGTCAGAATACCATTTATATACTACATTCCCTATAATACTACAACTTTTTAGTAACATTTAGATTATTTAATATTAAAGACAGATTAATGAAAGAACAAGTTGAAATGTGATTAGGGTCCCTTAGCTGAGTACAAATGCTGAAAAACAAACATGAAAAATGCTATATGCTAGCATATATATAGCATATATATTTTTTTTTTCATTCGATTTTGAAAATATGTATTTCTTTTCAAATGATAGCACTCCCAGACAACTTATCACACATGCACAGAATCTTCCCGTCTTGGTCAGCAAAAATAAAGAAAATATTATTAAAAGAGACATCTTAAAATTTATATATTAAAAAAAATTGCTTGCCATAAAGTGATGGATGAAAAATATAACACACACACAACAAAAAAAAAGAGAGAGAGAGAGAGAGAGAGAGGAGGTAATTGCTTTCTTTTCATTATATGTTTCAAACTACCACATAGGGAGTCATTTTTCTTTTCCCTTCCTCCAACTTTCATCTATATAGTTGCATATATATTTACATATACTTTTAAAATATATGTTTTTAGAGTTCTAAATAAATTTTGTGAACCATCCTACAGATTATATATAAAAAAACATATTGTTAAATATAACAATGAACGTCTATTATGTACATTATTTGGACTATTGTCCTCATCTTCTTCGCCATATCTATCACAACGTTTCGGCTATTGTACACTCCGGCCTTCAGGTGGTTGGAATGTCAAACTGAACCCTTTATTTCATTCACTGTTCTAGTTCCACGTGCCATGTTTGACGAATGTCAGTTATCAGTTACCTCCTGTTAATTTCCCTCTGAAAGTTCTCCACTGGGTATTGAACTCACACTCTTTGGGTCCTGTCACTGGATCTAACCAATGCCTTTATCCACTGTGCCATGAGGACATCTGGGTATGAATTTCTGGGTATTATAAACCTAATGTCTTCAGCAACCATTTTTACCAGTGCTAATATTGCAATTTTGCTGTTATCATTGCATGTTTTTACCAGAGCTCATATTGCAACTATGTTGCTATCATTGCTTTTCTCTGGCACTCCTTATTACTGGTTCCCATATTGTATTTATTTTTATGCTTGGTCAGCTCTGGAGATTTTTGTGGCCTAGCATATGTGCTGAAATAAATACAATATGGGAACCAGTAATAAGGAGTAACAGAGAAAAGCAATGATGACAACATAGTTGCAATATGAGCACTGGTAAAAATGGTTGCTGAAGATATTAGGTTTATAATACCCAGAAATTCATACCCAGATGTCCTCAAGGACACATGGCAAAGTGGATAAAGGTGTTGGTTTGATCCAGTGACAGGACCCAAAAACCTGGTTATGGCAGTGGAGAACTTTCAGCGGGAAATTAACAGGAGATAACTGTTAACTGACATCCGTCAAACATGGCACGTAGAACTAGAACAGTCTACCCCAGTGAGCAAAATAAAGGGTTCAGTTCAACATTCCAACCACCTGAAGAAGGCTGGGGTGTACAACGGCCGAAACATTGTGATAGATATGGCGAAGAAGATGAGGACAATAGTCCGATTAATGTAAATAATGTACATAATACCTCATCTCAGAAATATAGACAGACTCTGAATGTCTATTATGTCTGATCATGAGCCGTTCTAATGTTCATATGTTTGCTTTAATTTCAGGTGAAAATAAAGACAATATTTTGATATTTTTTTTTAAAGTTGGTCCTTGATCTAAGCTTTCACATGTCTGTATAATCATTCTGAAGAAGGCTCATGTGAGCCGAAAGCTTAGATCAAGGACAAACTTAATAAAAAAAATATCCAAATGTTGGACAATTCTTGTTTATTTTCACCTGAAATTAAAGCAAACATACAAATGGCTCATGATCAGACATAATAGATACTAGCAGTAGAGCCTGGCGTTGCCCGGGGATATAACAGTAAGAGATAGATCAAGTATCGACCATCATAAAGACTGAAAAATAAAATTGACAAAGATTATTGTTTAAGGTTGACGGACACGCATGTCTTAATTAGTTTTTTTTTTTGTTTGTTTTGGGTTTTTTTACGAATTGGTCAAACCCAAACTAAAACAAAAACATTGTTTTTAATCGTTATGAGTCTACCGATTGAATAGAATTTTATTATAAACAATTGTCTTGTAAATGGAATTTTTAAAGCATTCTGAATGTAAAAATAAAGAAAAAAGTGTGCAAGACAATAAGAAACACTACCTGCTAAAAAAAAAAAAGTGAAGTTTTGTTGAAATCGGTTGAAAAATGTAGGAAATCTGATCCCATATATAAACGAACACACACACACAAACAACCTGGGTTTTACAATAAGTATAACTCGATATGAGTTGTCCCCTTTCATTCTCGTGATGCCTCTTAATTGTGTTTTCAAATTGATTTCGTGCAAAAACAATTGTGTTTTTCCAATTTTGGCACTGTCAGAACCACTGCAAGGTAAATTTACGTAGTCCCGTGAAGTTTTGTTGAAATCGGTTGAAAAATGTAGGAAATCTGATCCAATATATAAACGTACAGACACACACAACCTGGGTTTTATAATAAGTATGATTCATTGTCTGTTATATTTAACAATATATGTTTTTATATATATATATATATATATATATATATATATATTAGGCAGCAAGTATTCATCCAAGCAAGCTTATTTACAAAGAAAAAAAAACAAGGTCTGTCCATTTAATTTTTATTATATTTTTCAAATTTCTAAATGACATGCTGTGTCATGATTGAAATCGTGGATAAACTGTCCAAAGTTCACGTTTGAGTTGTTTGTTCAAGTACTTTTGACTGTCTCAGTCATTCCCAGGAACGAAAATTCCTTTGTCAACATCCTTGTATTCTTTGGAAAGCTAAAATTTTGAAATAGTGTATGGTGATATAATGCATGTTTATTTTGGAATAATAATAGCTTCTAGGGTTTTGTGCCTTTCTTGGCATTGGGTGCCATAGAGTATTTTGGTGTTACCCACTAATATTTGTCTTATGTTCAAACAGCACATTACGAACGACCAAAATATAACTTTTAATATAGCCCAAATTAAATATCTTTCACCACACAAAACAGTATCTTGAAGTGAATAGGATGTATTTTATATATATATATATAAAATAAAAAAAAAAAAATCACATTCTTTTTGGTGCAGCATCACTGCAAATGACTGTAACACATGACACCAGCTTTCCCAAAAATACCAGGATATTGACAAAGGAATCCTGACTACCATATAGACAGCACATTGATTCATGAAAATAACTGAGGCAGTTGAATGTACTGAAACAAAACAATAACACAAACCCAAACTTTGGACAGTTTATCCACAATTTTGATCACAATGCATAACATCTCATTTGAAAATTAAAAAAATACAATAGCGAATAAAACAGACTGTCCTTGTCTGCTCTTTTTACTCAAACCTGTTTGGATGAATACTTGCTGCTTACATATATATATATATATAGATCCAGCGGATTGTCAGGGAAAGCTGGCTACAGAGGCAAAAGAGAAACGCATATTTATAGGCGATAGTCAAAATCTAAAAGTGGACATAAAAATAAATTGGAATATATTGACATAAACAGTTAGAACAGTACTCAGAACAAACGTAACAATAGGCAGAGAAATATTTTGTGGTTTAACCCTCCTTTTAATTTGGCGGTAAAAACAAAAATTGGCGAAATATTTTTTGACTTATTAGAGCAACATTTCCAAAAAAAAAAAAACTGAGTTACATAAAATATTCAATAAAAATAATGTAAAACTTAGTTACTGTTGCATGCCTAATATAGGAACCTTAATTAGTGGATTGAATAAGAAAAAAACTAGGGATAATCCACGCCCTCCTAGTTGTAATTGTAGAAACAAAAATATCTGCCCATTACAGGGAAAATGTCAGCAAGAATGCGTGGTTTACCAGGTGAAAATTTATAAGGATATGGAGGATATAAACCCTAAAGTATACATAGGTGCTACTCAGGATAATTTTAAAAAAAAGATACTATAACCACACAAGTAGTTTTAAAAACGAAAAAACTAAACATAGTACCACGCTATCCACCTATGCATGAAAAACTAGACAAGAAAAAGACCCCATCCTTAAATGGGAAATATTAAAAAAATGCCCCAAATATAAAGCAGGTCAAAAAATTTTGTAAATTATGTACAGACGAGAAATTAGCCATAGCTTTATATAATCAACCTAACCAGCTATTAAACTCCAAAACCGAAATTCTTAACATATGTAGGCATAAAAAATCTTGGTTACTAAATTAAGACGAATTTCCCCCGTTTATTTTGTCATTCCACCTTTATGTTCGTATTTTAATATCCCCTTCCCTTTTAGTTGTTGAATAAATCTTTACCCCCCCACCCTGTTCTTGTTTTTTCTTTATCTTTGGTCACGTGGTATAATTTTGACTATCGCCTATAAATATGCATTTCTCTTTTGCCCCTTTAGCCAGGCATTTTTTTCTATTTGTATATTTAAAGATTTTTGGGTGTGTTTAGGTTAGAATACGTTTTATTTAACTATGATTTGAAATATTTTAATTTTTATTATACTATATTTTTTAAGAACAATTAAATGTATTAGAATCCCTTATAGTATGTAGAATTATTTTTACATCAAGTATAAGTATGTATATTAGGTTACAATTTTTTTTTTTTTATTTAAATATTATTTAAGTAAAATTTATGCCGTTAACAATAATTTAAAAAAAAATCCAGACGACATACATTCAACAGATGTCAGATTTCATTGAAAAATACATCCCTACTCCCCTACCAATAATGGATACAATAATAGAGACATAATGAACACCCAGACACCCCTTGTCCAGTTGAAGTAGATTTATCTGTAACCTTGGAAACATGAATTATGATTTTTAGCTGTGTCTTTAAAACCCAGTAATTTGAAAAGTTACTCCAAAATTGCTTGAGGATGAAATGGAACTAATGTCTTTAATTTAATTAGCTTCCAAAATTAAATTCGTAAGAAAAACCATATATTAAATCAATTAATTTTTTTAGCATTCCCATTTTGAAACATGGTTAGAACTTATTGTTCTTTCTTTTTATTTATAAAAATATATATATATATATATATATATATATGTATATATATATAAGAAAAACCATATATTAAATCAATTAATTTATAATATATATTAATGCTCTGTAAATTTATATTGAACACTATTTTGTAAAAATAAAATATATATAATAATATGGATTACATATCTTATTGTTATATATTCTTTTATTTATAAAAATATATATATATATATATATATATATATATGAATGACTATATATATATATATGAATGACTATATATATATATGAATGACTATATATATATATATATATATATATATATATATATATATATGACTATATATATATATATATATATATATATGAATATATACTATATATATATATATATATATATGAATGACTATATATATATATGAATGACTATATATATATATATATATATATATATATATATATATGAATACTATATATATATATATGAATGAATATATATATATATATATATATATGAATGACTATATATATATATATATATATGAATGATATATATATATATATATATATATATATATATGAATGACTATGTGTGTGTGTGTATGGATGACTATATATATATATATGTGTGTGTGAATGATAATATTATAGTTATGATATATATATATTTATAGATAAAGTGCTCAATATGAATAAGGATCAATATGAAATATATGAATGACTATATATATATATAAATATGACTATATATATATATATATATGAATGAAGGAATGACAACATATAAGTAGAATGACAGTCTGTTTCATGCTTGAATGCAATTTTCATATATAAAAATATATATGATATTCAAATATATAAATAACTATATATATATATATATATACTTGGTGTTATACCTCATATGTCCACTGCTATTTATCACGTGATCGATCCCGAATCCCATGACCCATCAGGGTCGTAGGGGGCACCACATATCTCCTGCTATTTACCCATGTATGTAGAGTCTAATCAAATAGTGGTGCCATGTTGTAAAAAGAAAATTCCAATGCACACCAATCCTTCATTTAATCTCATTCAAAGTAGTCCCATTCTGAAACCACACACTTTAACCATCATTGTTTCCATTGATGGAAGCATTCCTAAAACTCCTTTTTTGGGAAAGCCAGCAGATGCTTTGTCAGATTCCCTTGGATTTCCTCGAAATCTTGAAATGTTGTATTTTCAAGTGGGATTTGATTTTTGAACAGGAAAAAGTTTGGAAGAGACAAGATCTGAGGAATATTAGAGTTGTTAGATATGGGGAATGTTGTGTTAAGCTAAAAACTGCTGTACAAGCCATGGTCACTGATAGATGACCACACTCTACACACTTTCTGTCCAAGCACTGCTATAAACAACAGAAGTGAATGAGAATGTTATGATTTAGTGTGCACTCGCAATAGAGTTCAAGGTCGATCTGTGCCAAGTGACTTCACTCTACATACTTTAGCTCTGATACCATAGCAACAGTCCCAATACTTTTTGATCAGACCTCATATATCTGTTCTATTCATTGACCAGCTAAGAGATGAAATACAACAGCAAAAAGTGTCAGCATATATTACTGCTGTTATGTCCTAAGATTCTTGCTGTTACAAAATATGTGGACTTGTATGCAAGTCACTAACAAGATTCAAGTATCACATGTGACACAAACATAAAAACTGAATGCGATTGTAAGATCCTCATATGTCAAAATCGATGGGAGAGTCCATCAGGTGAGTGTGTGTGCATGCACATGAGATGACTAGAAATACCATAAGTATATAGATATACATGGAGCTTATGTGGGGGGAAAAATGGTTAGACCTTTCTTATTATATTTATTGATCTATCACATTTAAGGGAGTAATTTTTTTTTCTTTTGTCTTTTCTTCCCCACCACCAACAGTTGTTGTTTTTGGGGATTTTTTTTTTTTTTACCAGATTATTTCAATATGATACTTAAAAACAGATAAGATAATAAACATGGATGAACAGAGAATATTAGAACACTGTAAAGAATTCTCTATAAATGAGAAGACATATCTCTATAGAAACCAATATGCATAATATAAAAACAAAAGATTACCTAAGCAACAATTATATTTAAAAAAAGAACAAAACAAAAATAGACATTTTTTTCTTTTACTTAGTCACCATACAAAAAAAGATTAGGGATAGAAACACAAATATACATAAAAAATATGAAAACTCCTTTAACACCATGTCTTTTCAGAGAGGCTTTACTTTTCCTGGTGCTGGTCATAAGTATCTTTGCAAGAAGCTTTCAGATAACTGCAAGTCCAGATAATGTGATATATATAGATAATATCAACAAGATAACACAACTGAAGAATCAATTAACAAATTTGCAAACTACAAAATATCGGGTCAAACGTTTTTTCAACCAAGAAAGACTAAATCTGCCACTTAGCCCAAAAAGTAAGAGGACACATGACCCTGAGCAGTTCAGGTCAGAAGTCAGTCATCATCAATTGCCTCTTACTTTGGTTAAAAAACAAGTCAGAGATTATTACAAATGCCTTAATGAAAGTCACACTGCAAAAAGGAATATCTACAGAGCATTGGTCGTGAAAGTTGGACAGACTTTGGTATTGAAGTGTCATCAATGGTAATTATGGTTGAAACATAGTGTAAGAAGGTATGAATGGTAGTAAGTGATAAACAAGTTGATCATAAAACAACTGTTTACTAACTTCTTTTGGTCTCAAATTATTTTAGATGCTGCGTGTATGTTGTGTTAACCATTCGACCACCTCGTCAGATGTTGTGTGCAACAAAAATAACAAACATTACATTTCACACACAAAAAAAAATAATGTTCACCCTGAGTATTTATAGAAGATAGCATTTTTAGTTTTTGTAATTATAGTGCTCTATATCAAGAGATAGAACATTAATAGTAATAAACAAAACTCAGTAGAGACAAGTGAAATATATATATATGTAAGCAAATGTAAATGGATATAGATCCGACAGAATGAAGAAAAATTTGGAAAAAACAAACAAAAATCCTTAAATGCAATTATGTTGTTTAAAATGAATGAAATGTCGACATCTGACATTTCGGTTTAATAAACCTTTTTCAAGACAATATTCATTAAAATACAATTCAGTTCAATTTGACAAAGACGATGGACATAAACAACAAGTCTTATCCAAACCAGATAACTGAAAATTTTTAAAATGATCAGCTTTCCATTTAGCATGGTCCCGTTGTCGTCACATGGGTGACGCTTTCAAAACGTATTCCTAAAAATTTTTGATTATTTTGAATGAAAAAGAAAATGAAAAGAATTCTATTAGGATCTAAAATTTTTATGTGTATGCTTGTCGAGCATTAATCTCGCTAAAAATGGGGAAATATTAAAGAAACCAGGTCTAGTATTCACCGTGCATGAGATGGATATTATACCTGCTTCATAAATCCTCCTGAGATTTTTATTATGAAAATATTTTAATACCTTCACGGAGTCAAAATTGAAATTATGATCTGCTTTAGTTGTGTGTACAACTAAAGCATATATATATATATATAGGAGGCACGGTGGAGTAATGGATAGCGGCTTGGATTGAGGAATTCCAGTCGAATCCATTACATTCACTTACGTGCTAATACCCTTGCAAAAGGTATGAATCCTCTTCCTCTCCCTCCAGCTATGGGTAAAATAGCAGGACAGACTGGGTTCTATAGCCTTGGATGGCAACTGGTTTAGGAGAAGGACAACTCTGAATTCAAAACCAGCGGAGGGTCGTTTGGGAACCTTGTGGCACTCGGTGCACCAGGTCTCTGTATTCATCCCTTCAAAAAGTGCGGATGGTCCTGCATGAAGCCTTCACCACTATAATCAAATCTCATGTGCCGGTGTCGGGCTGTCGGTTTCCTGGAAACTGATTTGCTAATCTATATATATATATATATATATATATAGATAGATAGATAGATATATATATATATATGTGTGTGTGTGTTTAGGCAGCAAATTCTCTGGCATGTTTGCTTAAATAAATTACAGACATTATGTCTGCCTATTTTTAATAAAATCTGTTCATACTCAAATGATGTGAGAAATGTACTATAACTATGAAAATCATTTTTATTTCCTATTTTCTATATATTTTCGATCTTTTTTTTATATATATCAGGGGTATATAGTAATACAAAATATGTGTTGTTCATATATATAATACAAAACCATTGCATTTGAAAGCAAAAAGAAAAATTATAGTAATGGATATCAAAAAAACAATTTTGTATTATTACTTACACCTGTGAACACATAGTTTTGTATTACTATGTACACCCCTGAAGATGATTTAGGCAGAAAATTCTCTGGCTAATGCTCTGTGATGGAGCAGTTCAGGGAAAAGGAAAGATGTGGTTCTTGGGGCACACTCTATTGGTTTATGAATATGTGGATGAGTATCACTACGGAATTTGTGAGTAGCAGCACTATATTGAATCTATTCAGTTTCTTCTTCATCACCGAGGCCCATTGGTACAGTTGGTATGATGCTTGCTTTGTATCGAAATGTTCCAGGTTCAAATCTCAGTAGTGGATGCACACTGTTGATGAATCCCAAAATAAGACGAAATAGCTGTCCAGTGCTTTCTGCATTCTGTTGAGGAATTTTTTAGACTTGATGAATTACTATAATGGATATTAAAACGTATACATATATTTTGTATTATTGTGTGTGTAAAAGGATGGTTTTTTATTTATTAATCCAACAGAATTTTATTACTTAAACATTATTTTTCATGGATACTCATATTTCGGGTAGATGATTAGTTATAAAATAGTATATCTATTTATTTTTTAATTTGGATAAGCGTGCAATCAATTTACAAATTCATGAATTATTCACACAAAACAAATGCAAAGTTAATGATTTAATTATTGAAATCCATTCGCAAACAATTCAAATAATATACAAAAAACACCTGAACCTGTTATGAATGAAAAGATCCTTGTTTCTATAAATTTCTTGCATTAGTTCTTATTTTTAAAATGCTTTTCAAGTTCAAATCTTCAGGTATGGAATAGATGTTGTTCTTGTTTTTTCTCTCAAAATAAGGACAACGAAAATATATGTATTGTTGTATCCGAAAAATGCTATTGGAAATGAGTTACTGTTTTTGAGCGTGCAGCAATGAAGTTTGATTTTAAATTTTTTACAGTTTGCGTTCTTGCACAAATATGGTGATAACAAATTTTTACTGGTAAATTTTCTGTCAAAGGGATGAATTTATATTGTTCAATCCAACAGAATTTTTTATTAAACATTATTTTCATGTCTATTTATTAAACCTTATATTTATTTTTGTCTACTACTCTGAATATTTGAGAAATCTTATTAGAGAAAAATATGATCTCTCCAGCAGAATTTGAACCTTCGTTCCTCAGAGAGCATCAAGAACCAAGCAAAGTTGAATATGGCATGGTCATTGATGCACTGTAGCCAAGAGGTCAAAACACATCAGATCTAATGACGTTCTCCCTAAAAGGAAACAAAAGTTCAAATCCTGCCAGAAAGCACATATTGTTTTCTAATAAGATTTCTCAAATAGTCAGGTTGGTAGACAAAAATAAATATAAGGTTTAATAAATAGACAGTGTCGACTCAAATATGAGTATCCACTAAAAATAACATTTAAGTAATAAAATATATTCTCTGTGGCTGAATGGTAACAGCACATCACGTTATACGATGATTCCCATAAGGGTTACAGGTTCGATTCCTCTCAGAGAGTGCATATTTTCTACAAAATTTCTTGAACACTCATTCAGGCCAGTAAATGTAATTAATACTGTTTGATTAAAAACAGCATTTACTTAAATAAATTATATCTATAAAAATAATGTATAAACACAAAAATATATTAAATAACAGTCGCTCTTAATCCATTTCATTATTTTATATATATATATATATATATATATATATATATATATATACTTGACTCCCCCGTCGAATTCAACGTATAAGGGTCAAGCAGATCAGTTCCTAGGAAACTGAGAACCCAACAACAGCACATGAGATTTGATTATAGTGGTGAAGGTTTCATGCAGAACCATCCACATTGTTTGAATATATATATATATCTCACATTGGGTGCTGGTGGTAATGAAACAGTGCTTGATATAAAATAACAGAGGTAAAATTTATACTAGTAATGAAAAATATACATTTTGTCCTTCACTATTTACTACAAATTATAGAGTTTATATATGAAATTCAGAATTGTGCTAAACAAACAGATCTGTACCAAATAGCAGAAACCACATCACTTGAGGACAACCAACAGGAGCAACAACTAAAATGGATAGTACATATAACTCAACAAGAAAATCATGGCATATTTAAAATGTTTACATTCCACACTACTTCAAACAAAAGGGTAGGAAGGAAGCGCCCATCTATACTGGAAAGAATGATAACTTTTAGTGGGCTTGAGAAATCTATTTTCTATCATTTCTGTTGCTTGGTACTGCTTTTTCTTTGTGATTCTGTAGTCCAGAAGATTTGAAAGGAGGATGCTCCTTGCTTCATTCACTCAAAACCATTTTTAACAATTAATCTGAGAAAGTGGTTGCATACAGTAGACAGCTATGTTGCCATGCATGACATCCAAGTCTTGATTTGATGAGACTAAGAACATAAGTTTTTAGTTTAGTAGTATACAGCTAGTACTTTCAACTCTCTTGTTTTCTTTAATCATTTCACACCAAGCAAGAAGATAAAAGCCACTAAGACGCAAGTGGATACTGAGAGTGAAACAAACAGAGAGGACAATAAAAGAACAGGAGTAAGGAGGCAGATAATGACAACTGACAATGCATTTAAATTTTTGAATGTCGTAGTTGACAGGAAAACATGAAGCCATAAGAATTTAACAAGAGAGGAGAAACTATTAGCATAAAATTTATGGTTACAACAAATGATTTAAACACTAAAATTATGAAACCTAGAAACCAATCTCAGTACTGAGCTTAAATTTGTGACATCAAGGTACCAACGAGGAAAGCTCATCAGGATATATTTATAGAGAAGGCAGGAAGCTTCATTATGGTAATGGGAAATTGACTGAAGCTGAGATGCCAGGTCAGGACCAATAAGGTTGCAAACTCACTTTGGAGAAACCGTAGATATATAGCAGAAGTACCAGGCCATTTGAGACAGCAAGATTTGATACACAAATAAATAGTAGACTTATAAATGTACAAGACAGAATCTGACAAGAAAAATTTCTTAGCAGCAGACCGAGCAATTGATTCAATATAATCAAATCCGCCACATGCCAGTTGAAAATGTTTAACCAAAAAGGCGCAAGGAGTTGGTATCTTGGAAGTTAGCATCAGCCATGCTGATGAAAGGCAAAAAAAAAAAAAAAAAAACTTCTAAGACAATTAAGAGAGCAATTTCATTTTGGAAGCATTAAAATTTACAAGACATCTCTGACCTCAGTTTCACCACTTGGGAATACCAACTGATGTAAGCATGGATAAGTGGATGGTGTAATTGATAACAGCTCAGAATTGGAAAATTGGAGCCAAGCTCAAATTTCAGTCATGTTTGTTATATTCACTTGTATCCAATACAAGTTATGGGTTAATTAGTAGGATTTTTATCAGTAAATCATTAATATCCCCCCCCACCAAATTCTTACCGTCCAAAAATATTTTCTGGCTTGAAATAACCTGCAAATGGTTGATAAACCTCCTTTTGACCACTTGGGAATACCAGGTGTTGTAAGCTTGGATATGTGGGTAATGGAATTGATAATGGATATGAATTGGAAATCAGAAAGCTAAGTTCATATTCCGGTCATGTTCATTATATTCACTTATGCGTAAATACACTTGGGAAAGGTATGAATCCACTTCTTCCCCCTAGCTATGGGTTAATTATTAGGATTTGTATCAGTAAATTATTATTTCCCCCAAAATTCTTACTATCCAAAAGTATTTTGGGGCTTCAAGGAACCTGCAAATGATTGATAAGCCATGAAAAAACAAAATCAGTCTTACCCCAGTTAACAACAGACCAAACAGAAAATTTGAAACACTGATAGAATAAGCAATTATTATTAGTATTAGTTCTCCCTCTAAATCTCAAACTGTACAAACTGTAGCCGTTCTGAATGCTGCAAATAGATTAAGTCATAACTGAAGTTTTTTTTTTTATTTTATTTTTTTTTAATTATTCTTCTATTCAGTTTCCAGCCAGGCACACCAGATCAGAAACGGAAAGAAGTCATGTGGAAAGTGTTTCGTCAGGACGGTGCCATCATGTCTAATATCCAGCCTGACAAAAGCTATAAGCTCACTCCAAAGAGAGACCTACAGATTAAAGCAATCAGCTTAGAGGATACAGGCCAATATTTCTGTCTGAGAAACAATAGCTATAAAGCTGTCTACCAAGTGGATGTACACCGCCAGCTTAACTACCACATCGTAAGAAACATGAAATTTTTATTCAATTATATAGACTATATGAACATTAATAAATTGCATAAGCAGATATGGTAAGGTTTTTACTCTATACAGTGCATGAGGAAAAATATATAATTACTATTATCAATGTATTTTTATTATGACACTAGCAGTAGTGCCTGGCGTTGCCCGGGGATGTAACAGTAAAAGATAGATCAAGTATCAACCATCATACAGACGGAAAAATAAAATTGACAAAGATTATTGTTTAAGGTTGATGGACACGCATGTCTTAATTAGTTTTTTTTTTTTTTTTACTAAGTGGTCAAACTCAAACAAAAACATTGTTTTCAATCGTTATGAGTCTACCGATTGAATAGAATTTTTCAATTTTATTATAAACAATTGTCTTGTAAATGGAATTTTTAAAGCATTCTGAATGTAAAAATAAAGAAAAAAGTGCCTGCTCCCCCAAAAAGTGAAGTTTTGTTGAAATCAGTTGAAAAATGTAGGAAATCCGATCCCATATATAAACAAACACACACACAAACAACCTGGGTTTTATAATAATTATAACTCGATATGAGTTGTCCCCCTTTCATTCTCACGATGCCTCTTAATCGTGTTTTCAAATTGATTTTGTGCAAAAATAATTGGGTTTTTCCAATTTTTGGCTCTGTCAGAACCACCGCAAGGTAATTTTACGTAGTCCTGTGAAGTTTTGTTAAAATCGGTTGAAAAATGTAAGGAATCCGATCCAATATATAAACGTACAGACACACACACACACAACCTGGGTTTTATAATAAGTATGATTACTGTTATCATTACCATTCTTTTAAATCATTTCACCCCAAGCAAGACAGGAATGCCACTGGTACGCAGGGGTTACAGAGAGTGAAAGTGAGAGAAAAGACTGGGTATAGTGGGGATTGATGAAATGATAAAAGATGAACAGAATTCAAGAAAATAGAAGATAGTGATTAAAGTTGCATTTAAATTTTTGAAGATTATAATTATCAGGGAAGTAAATAAATGGAAGAGAGTTCCACAGGCGGGAAGTGCAAGAAAATAAACTGTTGGAGTAGAAGTGGTGGTTACATTTAACTATTTCAAGAGTAGAAAGGGTGGGACCTAGATGCCAACCTAGTAGCACACTCAAATTCATATAGTCGGGGCACCAGGGAAAAAAAGCTTGTGTGAGCAATTGCCACAAAAATATTTGTAGAAAAGACAGAGGGAAGCCACACCACATCTGTGAGAAAGTGAGTGAAGTTGAGATGCCAAGTCAGGATCAATTGTATTGCAGATCTTTCTTTGGATTTTGTCAAGAACCTCAAGATGAACTGCAGGAACACCAGTCCAGATATGGCAAACAGTATTCAATGTATGGCAAATGGTAAACTTGTAAATGTTCAAGATGGACTCTGAGGAGAAAAATCATATTATATTCCTCTAAATACTAATGATTAAAACTAATTTCTGTATTGTTGTCCTGTTCATATTAAATTTTCTAAGCCCTCTTTCCTAATTATGTGCCTTAGAAATTTAAAAGTAACAAGTATAAATTTCGTTTTTGTTTCCACTTTCTCTAAAACTTCGTCATTGCCCAATGTTCAGTCCATGGTATTCTCAGTATCCTTCTGTAGAAACACATATCTATTACCTGAAGTCACTTCATTTTTGATAAAGTTGTCCAGCATTCACTGCCATATAGGTAGGAGGAGGATCGATATTACATAACATTTCAGTACTCTCTACTTTGTTGCTAACAGAAATTTCTTATTTCTTAATACTTTGCTTAGCTTTTGGAAGGCATCTTTCCTTATCCCTTTTTCAGATTTTGGTGTCACACCTTCTGTCCTCTGTTAAAACACTTCCCAGATATTTAAATTTCTGGACTTGCTTGATTTTAGTGTCTCCAGTTTCTAATTTGCATGTGGAGCAGTCCCTTTTGCACACAATATAATAAAAATACATCACAAAACAGTTTGTACTAAAAACCCTGGTTTGAAAAAACACTAAGTACTAGTTAGTTGTTAACATGTTATGGACTGACATTACAAAGTATCTCAAAAATGTATATATATATATGCCAACAGCAGTCAAAGTAAATTTCATGAAGATGTATGATGGACTTTCCCGTCAAGGTTCCAATGACCACCTACTAATTATTTACATGCCTATGATGGGCATGACTTTTGAGGTCAGCTTGGGAATTGCACAAAAGACCACCAATAGAACAAGAGAAACTACTGTATGCAAATGCAGCAGGAAGACTGTTAGAGGGTTTTATTTCGCTTTCGTGTTTCATGCAGTCGGATGATGCTTATTGCTTGATGGTGCTTTATTCCTGCATTGCAGCTAGAATGATATTCTGATCTCTTCAAAGTTCTTGAACGGACTGCTGTTGCAAGAAAAGTTGCTCTTCAGTTTATCTTTATACCTGATCCAATGTCTACCAACATTTCTATAACAACTATGGAGTTCACTGCAGAAAAGAACTTTTGATACAAGATCCTCACTCATCCTTGCCATATGGCCAGCCCAACGCAGGTGTGATTGCATTAGGAAGGTCTCAATGGTATCAATCTTACATTTCTTAAAAATGTTGGCATTTGACACTCGATCATCAAACGTGAGGCCACAGACTGTACAGAGATAAACTTTTTGGAAGACATCTAATTGTTTAATGTACCATCTATAAGGTGTCTCAGTTTCAGAGCCATACAAAAGAATTGACAAGACAAAAGCTTTGTACACTTGGATTTTAGTGCAAAGCTTTATTCCCCTTTCATCCTACAACCTATGACGCAGCAAATCAAAGGAAGCGCATGTGATTCACTTGAATTTACCATGCTTCCGAGGTATTTGAAAGATTACACATACTTGAGATTCTTTCCATCAACTTGTAAAGGAACCTCAGGAAACTTATGAAAGGGGGATCTCTGCTTTACACCTCAAATTTAAAAAAAATAGCACTGAATAGCTAATTTATGTCAGATTTAAGCAGAGAAGAAAAAGTTTTGAGATATTGATGAATACTGAAATAAATTTTTGAGTTGTTAATACTGAATAATACTTTTAATATGTCATTTTGGCTAGTTCATTCTCCAAACTTCTTTAGGTGACATTTTATTTTTCTGTTGAAAAGTGCTATTGGTCTTTTGTGGTACATTGTCAGATATAACAATTATGTATCTTGTTTAATTTTATTACCCCAAGAGTTGTTATCTTATTGGGTGTAGGGGACACAGACATATACCTCTGTCAGTCCAGCATAAATTTACTTGCTGTGAAGTTGGGTCTCATTCGTGAGTCCAATCAGTAAATTTGATACTATCTTTTTTTTTTTTTCTTTGTACAGCAATGATTTTCTCACACCCATTTTTACTTTTTATAGAATTATTAAACTTTAAGCAATAATATTGCTAATTCTTCTTTTGATTTTATCAATGTAAATAGCAGGAGCACCGAACCATATGCGGCAGAAAAATTGGAAGCAAGAATCAATAGATATGTCTGATAGATTTTGGAGAGAAAAAATTGTCTCACAAAACACCGTGAACCAAATTAATGTCAACTTTTGTTCTTTAATTAAAAAATGCATATATCTGTTTGACCTTTATTGAAAAGAAATCTTTTGTTTAAAAAAAAATAAAATAAAGTTTCTTTCCATATGAAGAAGAGTTAAGTTCAGATAACTCTGTAAAAAGTCAGGGATTTAAACTGTATCAATAATAATATTGATGAAGACACCATCCCTTTTGTTTCCACTTTCCTTAACACTTCCTAATTAATCACATTGCTCAGTCCATGGTATTTTCAGCATCATTCTGTAGAACAATATTACTGTTACTTCAAATGTCCTCTTAATCTCCAAGGAAATTTTCCAACTCTCACTGACTTATAAGAGGACTGATATTACATTAAGTTTATCATTTTCTTCTTTTTTCCTAATTAAATTTTCTTGTTTCTTAATACTTTGCTGCTTAGATTTTGGAAGGCATCTTTTGCTACTCCAATACATTTTTTAATTTTAGTGTCACATTTTTCATCCTCTGTTAAAATACTTCCCCGATATTTAAATTTTCATACATATTTGATTTTGACATTTCCAATTCATAGCTCAGATCCTGGGCTCATCCTTTTGCTGACAACCATAAATATTGTTTTACAATTGATGTTTAGTCCTTTCTTGCAGCCTTCCTTTTACTAAATTTTTCAAAGAGTTCCTGCAGTTTTCCTTCTGAGTTTGCTGTCAACACAGCATCATCTGCATATTCTATGTTGTTAAGATTATGCCTGTCAATTACAAATCATGGTTGGATTTCTCAGTCTCTTAAAATCACTTTATGGTAAAGGTTTATTTTCTATGGCTTTGCAGGTTATTTAAAGCCAGAAAATATTTTTAGATTGTAAGAATTATCTTTTCTTGTTTGAGTTAAGGAATTAGTGATACAAGTTTTATTAATTAACCCATAGCTGGAGGTAGAGGAGGTGGATTCATATTTTTCCCCAAAGGTATTTGTGCTTAAGTGAATATAACAAACCCAACTGGAATTGAAACTTGATTCTCTGATTAACAAGTCCAAGCCATTATCCATTACAACACCCACACATCCAAGCTTACAGCACCTGGTGTTCCCAAACAGTCACCCATCTAGGTACTGACCAAGCGCAACATTGCTTAACTTTGGTGAACCTGCAGAAACCAGTTTCAATGTGATGTGGCCATAAGACACAGTAAAGTTTGAATAAAACTGTTAACTAGAGACACACCCCTTTCTATTTTCGTGTGTTTACACAATTCATTTTCACAATATCATTAAATAACATCCTGATGACGAAACAATATCTGGAGCAATAAGACTAAGCTGACAACAACCAACAAGAGAAATAATCAAAAATAAAGAGAAAAAAAATATAAAAAGAAAAAGAAAACCCATTTGGATGACACAAACATTCAACACCATAAAGAAGGTTTTCCTCAGGATTTTTAATCAAGATTAATAGCAGAGAAAAGCTGTTGAGATGTGTAGCATTGTCAGACTGTAATAAACTCAAAAGGCAAGAACATCTTTTTTCTGTTGCTTGTGGGTCTCCAAACATCCAGTCACTGTATGTCATTTATCAGTAGAGAGAAAGTCAATCAAAATTCAAAGTCGATTTATTCATTCCACAGGAAAACGTCCTGCATTGATAGCATCTCATATTGATTAAGCTCAAAACTAACATCAAATCACATCAACAGAATATAAATCACAATTGTCAACAGTTAAAAATTATTCTTAACACCATTGAGATATCATGCATTTTACAAGCATACAAATGCACTGAAAAATATCAGTTTGCTTATAGTAGATGTCTAAGTTTCACACACACACAACTCTATATAAAACGCCTTTTGTGGGTTCTAGAAGGATCTTCTACATCTTCAGAACGTTGACGATCATGGCTCACCACAATTTCCTGACCTTTGTAGCAATTAGCAAATTTTGACTTTTTGTTATCCTCTCCTAAACCCTGTTCTGCCAACCATTTACACAAACTCATCAAGTTAATTATGTGTTGTCTTCTGTCACTCTTGCCTTAATATGTCCTGTGAGTGTTAAATTTTTTAAGCCCTCTTTCCTCAATATGAGCCCTAGAAATTTCAACTCTTTCTGATGTTGTGCAAGTGCCCCTTTTTGTTTCTATTTTCTCTAAAACTTACATGTTCAGCCCAGGGTATTGTCAGCATCCTTCTGTAGAACGACATATCTGTTGCCTCAAGTCTCTTCATTTGTAATGAGATTGTCCAGTATTCACTGTTTTAAAGGAAGACTGATATTACGTAACATTTCAGTATTCTTTTCTTTGTTTCTAATTTTCCTGTTTCTTAATACTTTGCTTAACTTTTGGAAAGCATCTTTCACTATCTCAATGCCACTCCTGGATTTTGATGTCGCATTTTCTGGCCTCTACATGGTTATAAAAAATATGACTTTTTTTTTTTTTTCTGCAAACAGCTAAGTTTACAACTTGCTTTTTCTTCTGACTGCTTCTTGCTGTAACACTGTAGCAATAAGTATATTGGAATATCTCTTCATGTCACAGATGGTACAAGAATATATTCAACGAAGAAAAACTGGATACCAAAAATCATCATGGCTCACTCAATATCTCCTGCATATTAATTTATTTAAAATACATAATGTATATAATGTTTATATACATACATTATATATGCTCTAAAGGTTGTCATAGCCGGGGCGTGATAGTGGGAACAATCTCTGACTGTCTATAAAATGCTTCTGTGGCATGTGTCTCAAATAGTCTCTGACAAGTCCAACTCCAACTGAATGGGTGAAGGCAGAAAAATGGCACCTCATAACCAGCTGCTTCAGGTAGATGAAACTCAACAGCCCAGGAAGGCAGTCCATCTAGGGGAAGGAAAACCCTGATTTTATGATAAATGTTTATTACTGCTTCACTTGATTTATTTCTTATCGTTAACACCCTGATCACTACAATCTTAATCTGTTTAAGTCTAGGATTAACTGTTATCTTCCACATATATCCGCATAAGTTACTCTGTAACCCTCTACCTTGAGTGGCCCCAGAGCCTTGTAGGGTAAACACCACTGTAAAATAAAAAAAATTAAAAAAAAAAAAAATTTTTTAAATGTTTAATTTCAGGTGGAGGAAAATTCAACTAAATTGGCCAATGAACCTATTCCAGAAAATAACTTGGAGTTGGTCAGTAATTGGTCACCCTGGACTGAATGCAGCCAATGCGGCACCAAAGGAATACGCACAAGAACAGGAATATGTACAATCAAAGTAAGTGCTATATTATTTCTAAAATTTGGTATTTATAAAATGAAATATCATTATCTCCACCCATCACCATTAAAACACCATCAGAGTCTTTTAAATCCATTCCTAAGCAACGATCAGAACAAAACATACCCCAAAATACTACAAAAATAAATATAATTTTAAAGATAATAAAGAAAGTATATCTCATAGAAAAGTTTATGTCACTTTCTTTTGATCATTCCTCTCTTGTTTCTTTCTAAAGCAAGCAGATATAATAAAAAAAGAAAAATATTCATAGATCTTCAAAACTTGTGATTTTGAAAGAAAATTTCTGTCGAAATTTCCGGTATGAGGAGTTCTCATTATTTACATTGTCTATAGTCAAACTACTGTCCTCATCTTTGTTGTTATCCAAACAGTTCGACCATTGTGCCCCTATTCCAGACTTCATCAGATGTATACTGATCCAGTTAACCTACAGGGATTTTCAAACTAAACCTTTCTATATATTGTTCTCATTACACTGCCAATGCCTTGACATATATCAACAAGATATCCCTAAATATGGGCAGTGGAACGTGAACAATCTAAACCCTATATATTATATAAAGGGTTCAGTTTGAAATTTCCTGTAAGTTATCCAGATCAACATACACCTTATTAAGACCAGAGGACCCAATGACAAAACGTGATAACAACAATGAAGATAATCTGCATTTAAATAATATAAAGAAAGAAATGGTATCATTCCTGTGAATGGCAAATTGAAAAAAAGAAAACTGACTGCTTTTCATTCTTCAGAATTCCAAGGAAATATTAATATATTTTGTATGGATTAATTTTATTGATTGACTTTTCCAAATTACAAATAATCCTTCTCCGATAAGAAAATTCCATATAAAATATAAATATATGGCTAACTTAGGAAAAAAATATTTAATAAAATAAACCTGCCATTGATGCCAGATATATTGATGACATCTTCATCCAAACCAAATCTGTTAATGACATTATGGAACTTAAATTAAATTTTTGAAAAAAGTCCATTTTGAAGTTAACTTATGAGCTAAATACAAATTAAAAAAAAACAAAAAATTTCTAGATATTCTCATTGATAGTGATAATTTTGTCACATATCTATACAAAAGTCTACTTGTTATAACTCCTACATTCTAAACAACATTGAATGACATGAAAACTATAAAAATGCTGTCATTAATAACTTAATCTAAAGAGCTCAATTCATTTCTTCACCTAAATTAATTTTCCTCAAAGAATTAAATAATATGTAACAAACACTTATCAATAATGAGTACCTTAATTATATAGTCAACAAGCAAATCAAATATCATTTAAACAACACCATAATTACAAAATAGATGAAATAGCAATAAAAAACAATATCATGCATAGATATATAAAATAACTCAATAAAAATAAATACATTAGATTCATTATTTAATACAAACAATTCAAAACTAGATACTTATTGATTAAAATATATATCTCAACCTTTCAACGTCCTATATAAGGCCAATGTTGTATATGAATATACTTGCC
Organism: Acanthosepion pharaonis; assembly: GCA_903632075.3. NCBI lineage: Eukaryota > Metazoa > Mollusca > Cephalopoda > Sepiida > Sepiidae > Acanthosepion > Acanthosepion pharaonis. The sequence continues at coordinate 1,270,041 of CAHIKZ030005377.1, forward strand.
CACTCATAAAATGTTTCTCTGTAAATAAAAACCACAAAAGGTCTTAGATAGGACATACCACAACCTCACTTTCACAAAGACTCACCTACCACCTGTTGGACCATAGTGCCATCAGACAACACATGCATAGATATATAAAATGGCTCAATAAAAATAAATATATTAGATTCATTTATACTCAGACTGATAGGGTTGCTATGGGAAGCCCTATCCGTCCTTTACTTTAAAACTTTTATATTGTCAACTTAGAAAACAAAATACATAACAAATAATCCCACCATTTATGCCAAATGTATTAATGATATTTTCATCCAAACCAAATCCACTAATGACAGTATAGAACTTATAAAAGAAATCTATTAAATTCTATTTTAATGTTCACTTATGAACTAAACATTGATAAAACAAAACAAAAAAAATGGATACTATGGACACCCACATAGAAAAGGATGATGTGGTTTTAACTCATTCTAGTGTTTCTGTTTGATAGCCAGCAGATGGTTCCTTTTTGAATTCTAGTTTTCTAAGTGGCATCAACTTTGACAGAATGACAGAAGGGGAATGGATAAGTAAAGGAGTTTATGAAGGGGTTTTGGAGATTGAGTGACAACAAAACTAAAAATAGAGTGTATCCAGGTGCTGGTCTATATTAACAGTAATGCTTAGGATCAAAGTCCTTTCTGGCTCACCCTTGATGTTGTTGACATTCAGTGTGTTCCTCCCACATTTTGGTAGACACCAGTAAGCAGTAGGTTCAAAGCTAGCATCCAGCTTCCAGACAAAAATAAACAAAGTCATAACTTAATACGAAACTCTAAAACCGTGCACATCATCATGGTCCCAGCTGAACTGCCAGCCAATGTCCCAGACTGTTTTATTGACCAAAAACACAGCCAACGCACCAATCATCGCTGTTGGCCTCATTCTCAATCAGAGTCCCCCAGCTTGACCAATCAGCATGCAGATCGCCAATAGACAAATCGTGCCAAGCAGCATAAAATAAACAAATGTCGGAGAATGTACTTTTCTCGAACCACACTTGCAAGAGGAAAGGATGCAGTTGACAAGATAACTGTCTAGCTTGGGTTTATGCACATATCCATCATAAAACAGCAGCCCAACAAGCAAAACATCTTGGATGCTTTGAATCCGGTAAGTGTGAATATTTATCGTCACAGATGGAAGACAAACTTATGCATCATGCAGTTCTGATGCTGTTCATTCCTATTGCCAGCCACATGTCAGTATGGATAAATGAGCAAGAAGTTGATAGAGGGAAGCGAGATCCATATAGCAGAAGTGTCATTTACCTATCCAAGCAAGCAAAACCCTGAATAAAACATCTATTTTATAATATGGGAAATAGGGTTCATGTTATCATTAATCAATATGGTGTTTCATCTTGTGAGCATGCAGTAGGCCCTTGCCCAGCTTTCAGTGGACATAAGATTGAGAATTGAAATACAATGTGGGTAATCGTTGCTGGGTTGATAGAAATCTTGGGCAAGGATCACATCGTATGTTTGCAATATAAGCTAGCACATGTTGATTTATTCTCTTCCCCAAATGCTGAGGGTTTTTTTTGTTTTTTAAAAAAAAAAAAAAATTATGTTCAATTAAGGAATGCTTTCTTTTGGACCCAAATTGAGAAATAAAAGAAAAAGAGTAACAGAAACTCTGTATGAGGAATATGGAAAAAAACTGTATTTCATTAGAGTCTCTTTATACCCTTACAACAACCTTATTCAGTAACCCTTTAACTTAAATGATACTAAGACATTGTTTTGGGTGAGCATTAGCTAAAAATAAAAATTAAGAGAAAAAAAAAAAGACTTGAAAAAAAAACAAACAAAGGAAAAGAAAAGAATCTCAAAGAAAGGAAAAGAAAAAAAATCCCAAAGAAAATAAAAAATAAAGTTCAAATGAAAATAAAAAAACAAATTGGAGAGATGAAGCAGTAACTATTGCAGTTTTAGCAGTCATAGTTGTCAAGGAAGAAGTCAGAAAAGGCCTTCATCTAGCAGGGAACTTGTAATGTTTGATGATAGTATAATAAAAAGAATTACTTTTTTCAGACTATAAAATAATAAAAAAGAAAAGACATATAAAGTACATACATACAACACTAAAGTTATTAAACAATTATTTTTTTCTCCTTCAGTCTAAGCCATATCTTTCAAATTCTTTGAAATTACATTACAGAATCAGTCTGCCAAACAGCAGAATTCTTAAAACGCAGCTAACAAGGAAGTAGAGAAATGACAAGCTTCATGCAACCAATGGAAATTACTAAAAGTTGTAAGACTGCTTAATGGTACATCAAAGAGAAAGAAAAATAAACAGTAAATAAAAAAAAAATAATAATAATAAAAAAAAAGACAATATTATTTGCAATGATCTCCAGTCTGATAGTTTGTCTTTAAGGCAGAGAATTCAACAATGTAAAGAAAAACAAAATGATATCTGCAATAAAATCATTCAGAAAATGTCTAACAATCAACAAATGCAACTCTCTTTGAACATTGGACTCTGTGACATCAATCTTAAAAAACAATCTTGTTCCCTATTAGTCAAAGTTTTCAGTCTGCAACAAGACAAATTTTGCAAATATTTTAATTTTATTTTTCAGACATTTACTCTAATGCTCATTTCATGTACACATCTGAAAACTAGGATTCCATTTTTTTTTAATAATAATAATAACACCACCACCACCATTATCAACACTAATAAACAATACTTTTTGTTTTAAGTGTTATAACAGAGACAACTCTTAAAATTTCTTTCTTTTTTAAAAATTTCACCCCAAGCAAGGTGATAAAGTCACTAAGATGCAATGGGGGTTACTAAGAGAGAAAAAAAATTGAGAAAATATTATTGAGGTGTATAGGACAACAAATAAATAAATAAATAAAACAAGATCCAAAGAGATAGAAAATGATAGATAATGTTGCATTTAAATTTTTGAAGATTGTAGTTGACAGAGAAGAAAGGAAGTACATTTGCCAGGGATGAAGTAAAGAAACTATTAAAATGAAATTTAATTACATCTAGCAATTTCAACAGTAAAATGATGAGATCTCGATGCCAATCTAGTACTATGCTTAAATTTGTGGGGTCGAGGAACCAAATAGGAAAGCTCATTAGAACAATTGCCATGGAAATATTTATAGAAAAGACAAAGAGAAGCTATGTTACAGCATTGAGAAAGTGACTGAAGCCGAGATGCCAGGTCAACAAAAATATCAGATTCTGGCAAATTTGAGACATTATCTTCAATTGGGCATCAGAAATCGAAAGAAATGAATCAATATCTGAGCAAACTGTCCCAAACTAGTTAAAGCAATTTAGGGGTAGTGACTTTTTCTTTGAAATAAAGCTCAGAAATGAACAAGAATCATTTGTGAAATATAATGCTTCAAAATATGTAGAAGACAAAAACCAAACTACCAGCAGTAAAAAGAAAAACTTTCAGAAAAGCAGCTTCTTCTATATGCTGCATCTCTTCAGGATGCTGGAGATAATGGCTCCCCGAAATATCCTGTCCTTCATCTTTCTTAATAAACTTTGTCTTGTTGTTGTTTCTCCTGAACCTTGTTCTGCTATCCATTTACTCAAGCTCATTAAATAGGTTATGCAATGTTTTCTGCTATCCCTCTTGCCTTCAATCTGTCCTGTGAGTATCAGATTTTCCAAGCCTTCTTTTCTCATTATGTGCCCTAGAAACCACAACTGTCTCTTCTTGATGTTATGTATAAGTTTCCTTTTTGCTTCCATTTTCTCTAAAATTGTCATTGCTCACATATTCAGTCCTTCAAAAGCTTCCATATGTAGGTTTATATAAGTTTTTTTTAAAAATACCCGAGTTCTTGAGATATTCAATTAATAAAAGGATGATTAAATATGAAAATACTTTTGATACACCAATATTTTTCATCATACTATCCAAGAAATATTGTGCATATTTCATTGTATAAAATTATCAAATTTAAAAAGATTAGATAAATTACTATCTTAAATGATTAACAAACCTCAGATTTGTGTACTACTAAATGAAAACTTCATTATTTACAATACTTATATTCAGACTATTGTCTTCATCTTTATTGTTACTATTTATTTCCTCTTTTTGTTTTTTTCTTTCTATTCTCAGTAGGAGTAGAGAGGTTCAAACTCGTCCCTGGTCTTTTGAACATGAGTAGAGGTTTATCCCGTTTCCTGTTTAGAATTGGGTTTGCAGTTCCTTTTAAAGACTTTTCATTCGTTTTTACTTCCAGTGGACAATTGCTTTGTAATTCTCTACCTTGTGTGGCTCATGGGCATTGAACAGGGTAAACATCATTGTAAAAACAAAAGAAAATTCTTAGACACTAAAACATGGCATAATGGTTAGAAAGATTGCCTTGCAAGATCAATTATACCTATTATATAGTAGTGAATTTGATCCTCTGTGGGTACTCCATACTTTCATCCTTGTGCCACATCTAAACTACGCTTAGTAAATCATTATATGCATGATATTTCTGTCACTTCATAAATTTGAGTCTTAATTTTTTTCTCCCAACAGAAAATATTCAAAGATAAGCCAGTCAAACCAGTCGACATCCCAGCATTCTACATGTTTGATGGCGGACTACCATGCCGTTCATCAGTTGTCCCACAAAGAATTGCTCAGCTGACACCTATTGCAAAGCGCAAGAGTGAAATCCTTATCTCTGCTTGTGCGCCACCCTGCCCAACAACACCTCACCAGACACTTATCAAAGACAGCCAAGGAAACATTATTGATGTAATACAACCAGGCTACTATTCAATGCAAGACAAACCAGAATTATCGCCAGTGATAAAGCGTAGAGTAATTTATATGTTTGAAGGGAAACAGGCGATACTGAAATGTCCAACGTAAGTAGTTTCTTGTAATTAGCAAAATAACAGAAAACTACAAGAAGCAATTTGTTAACCAGCAGTATAATGCAAATTGATACAGATGTCAAAAGAGTTTATTTATTTCTTTTTTTTTTTTTAATTATTTCTCTCCAAGCAAGGCAATAAAGCCACTAAGATGCGGTGGGGGGGGGGGATTACTGTGTGTGAGAGAATATGAAAAAGAGAAAAAATTATTATTAAGGAGAGATAACAATAAAAGATCAGGAATTAAGACAGAAGATAACAAAAGTTCCACAAGCAAGAAGTGCAAGAGAAGAAACTGTTAGCATATAAGTTATCTAACAAATTCAACTGTAAAATGATGAGACCTAACTGCCAATCTAGTACCATACTTAAATTCATGAAGTCTAGGTACCAGGGAGGAAAGCTAATGAAAACAATTACCAAAATTTAATAGACAGAATAAGGTCCCTATTTTTTGTAAATATTACATATTAACCAATGCTATTTGCTTCCAAAATCGTAAAAAATAAATTAAAAACAAAAATGTTTCCATTTCAATATTAACACAAGTTAACAAAAATCGCAAAAAGATTTACATTTTAATAAATGAGGATTTATTGATTAAAAAAAAAAAAAAAAAAATAACAACTAAGACATATCCAGAAGGTAAGTATAATGGTCACTCCAAAAGTAAGGCCTCCTGTTTGCCCACAGTATCAGAAATGGACCTTGATGATCTAGCAGTAAAGGTTAAATTAATTATTCTGCCAATAACTTAATCTTTTTTTATTTTTTTTTTTTTTTTGTCTTTTTATAAATACCAGTCTGGTAAATTGGTATCTGATACTTATGTGAATATGAAGCAAATATTTATCTATGAATACCTCAATGCAAATAAAATGGCACACTTTCCAAACAGCTCTGTACAGTTGTTAATGAACAGAACAAATAGTGTGTTGAAAATGCACAGCCAATGTTGGCAAATATAACAAAAACTTGCTCTATTAAATGGTATCATTGTGTTCCTTATATCATTTGTAGTTTTCAATAAGAGCAACTGATTTTGAAAGTAATCCACAACCAGTTGTTAACTGGGGTAAGAAATGGCTTGTTAATTTTAAAGCCACCAAAATGTAACTGCTATCTTTTAATTGTTTTTTTTTTTTTTTAACCATTTTTTGCTTTTCATTAGCATGGCTGATTCTAAATTCCAGGAGAGTAACTCATTGTGTCTTCTTGGTCTAAAGTTTTCATTAACATGAAGTGGAATAATCATATTGAATCAACTGTTAGGTCTGCCATAAAGAAAATCTGTTCACTTTGTCATGCGAGACAGTTTTTATTGACAGAATCCATCTTGCTCTTTTATAAGTTTACTATATGTCAGGGTATTGAATATTATTGCAACATCTGGTCTGGTGCTTCTGCCATGTACCAAGATATTCTTGACAAAATCCAAAGAAGAATCTACAAGTTTATCAGTCCAGAACTGGCATCTTGGTTTTAGTCACTTTTCCCACCAGCTTCCTTTGCTTTTTCAATAAATATTTTCATGGTTATTGTTTTGATGAGCTTTTCTTTCTGGTACCTCACTATCACAAATTCAGCTTGGTCTCATCACTTTAAGTGCTTGATGAAATTAATTAGTTTCTTCTCTCATGCTTCTCACATGTGGAACACTTCTGGTTTCTTGCTTTACCGACAACTACGATCTTCAAAAATTCAAATGCAATATCATCTTCTGCCTCTTTGAATGCTGTTCCTTTATTGCCCTCTCACCTCAATGTTTTCTCAGCAATCCCTTGCACCTTAGTGGCCTTACCAGGGGTCAAATGACTAAAACAAAATAAAAATACAAAAATAGGTGGTCATACTTTCAGAGCATCTCTTGTAATATGTTAACTTTGTACAAGGACTCTACTAATTACTTTATCTACACAGACTAATAAGGGGTCTCGCCTACACAGACAAAACAGTTTCATTATAAACTATAATCATTCACAACGAGCATCTCAGATTGGTAATATTCACAGACACAATGTATAAGTGTAAATCAATTAAAACAGGAGTAATCATCTCCAGATTCTCATCTTGGGAGGAGAAATTATCCTTCACATTGTCTTCAGTTAGACTTATTGTTGTAGCATACCTACAGATGATAATGGTATATCCCCCATTCACATAAATACAATAGTAAATACTGTATGTTGGTCTGCAGTTGAAGATTCATTGTGGAATTCACTTGACTCACTTCTAGCAGTTGACTACTACTTCAATGCACCGCTGACAAATCTTATATGTGTTGTTCTTGTGCTAAGTATTATCATTCATTACCAACCTTCATTTAATTATTCTATTCAGTACCCTTCCCTAGGTTACAACACTTATCTTTTCCATGGATCTTTCAGTTCGATTAACCTTCAAGGAATTTCAAACTGAACCTTTTATTTAATCTATTGATCCATTCTGCTGGCAATGTCTAGTCATATCTTGTCTACTTCTTATTTAGTACTGCTCAATTATTGTTAGTTTGGTTTCCATTGAGTCTGAACTGATCAGCCCAGGGATCGAACTTACTATGCCAGCAAATTCACAAATCAATCTATACCATTAGACAGCAGAACAAGCAGTCTACCTTTGTAAATTAAATAAAGGATTCATTTCAAAATGCCCTGAATTGATAGACACATGGACAAAAAAAAAGATGAGGATATTTGTCTGTTAAAATAATTAATATCAATAAAATTTCATAGGTGTTTTCTGAATCTAGTTCAAATTATTAAATACTTTTGAATTTTTTTTCTTTCTTTTTTAGACATAATAACTATAATTGCATATAAAAAACAAACCATATGATAAGATACAACCAAAAACAGACCTAAGTGAGATAAAGGCCCAGACCCTATGACTGTTACTCAGGTATAGATATATATATATATATATATATATACCAATCCCAAATTAACCTTGAAAATGAAAATTTATCTTTCTTTTTCTCTATCATATTCTAAGTATTTTTTTTTTTTTTTTTATTGGTGTTGTTTTAAATTTGGGCTTACAACTACATCACATTGAAACACTATTTCCCATATGAACACAAAGTTAAGCAACATCAAGCCTGGTCAGTACCTTGATGAGTGACTGCTTGTTGTCAGTACAGGCCTATTGCTTCTGATATTGTTTTGTCCGTAAATATCAGTTGTTGAAATTGTGAAAATTAATAAACACAAAAATAGAAAGGGATGTAAGATAATGGCCTATGGCCACATCATGTTGAAACATTGGTTCCTATAGTACCACCAAAGTTAAGCAAGATCAAGCCTGGTCAATACCTGGATGGGTGACCACTTGGGAATACCAGATGCTTAAAGTTTGGATGTGCAGGTGGTGTAATGGATAATGGCTCAGAATTGTTAATCAGAGAGCTGATGTACAATTCCCACTGGGTTTGTTATATTCATATATGCTAAAATACTCTTGGAAAAGGTATGACTTTACCTCTCTGCCCCCAGATATGGGTTAATTAGTAAAACTTGTATAACTAAACCATTACTGTCTAAAGAAAAAAAATCTTCCTCTAAAAATATTTTATGGCTTTAAATAACCTGGAATGGGTAGATAAGCCATCAAAAATCAATCAATCAATAAATAAATAAATAAATAAAACCACCAGCATGATGTGGCTTCCCTGCGTATTTTCATGGCAATTGTTCTGAGCTTTCCACTCTGACAGCTCAATTGCATCAAATTAAGTGAACTACTAAACTGGCAACTAGGTTTCATTGTTTTAGGATTGAAATAGCTACATGTAACTGTAAGTTCTATTCTAATAGTTTCTTTTATTGCACTTCTTGCCTGTGGAACACTCTTCTGGTTTCATGCTTCCCTGAGACCTACCACTTAGATGTTAATCTCTATCTTCTGTCTTCCTCAATTCTGTTCTTTTATTGTCCTTTCTCCTCACTAATGTCTTGTCATTCTCTTTAAATCTCAGAAATCCCTTGTGTATTAATAGCATTATCCACTTGCTTGGGGTGAAATTAAAAAAAAAAAAAAAAAAAAAAAAAAAGATACATAAGGCTCAACTGTTTGGGATATTTATCTTGAGAATGCACAAAATCCTAATTTTAGTAATGCATAAAGAGAAAGTTTTAATAATTTACTGAATTAGTCTACAAAATCATCAGTAGGTTCTGCCCAATAAATAATCTTGTATAATTAATGTCTGTAACAAATGACTTTGCTTTTGCGGACCTTACTGTAAAAAGGAAGCACATATGATGATTGATTTTCAGTGTAGAAAGGATGATTCGATGGCAGAATGGCACAGAAGCACTTAATTTTATGACATTAAGAAAAAAGAGTAAAGGAAGAACATTCATTGATGGAAACAACTGGTTGCATATTAAGAGGACAAAGCTTTCGGATTCTGCAATCTACAGGTAAGTTATTTTTGGTTCCCTACTCCCAGAAAATAATATACAGAGGAAAATATACATACAGGACAAAATACGATTTTTCCATTAGAATAGTGCATTTCATATATCTTTTCAGCAACCCCACTTATTACCACACACATACATGTGTGCATGTATCTTTAAACACAATCATTTGTATATTGTCTTAATTATACAAAAACACATTCTTTAAAGGATTCTGTCTTTGAGCAACACTTCTACAGAAGAAAACTTTAGTATCATCTTAAATAAACAAAATGAAACAAATTTGCACAGCAAAATCCAAGTATATACAGAAGGGTTGAATGTGTAACCATGACTAAAATTAAAATTTATTACCAAAACAAGGAAGAAAAAAAAAAAGAATATGGCAATAAAGTAAAGTATATAGGTTCTTAGTGAGTATAAAATAGAAAAAAATTTAATCTCAGCCCTCCTAACAGAAACAGAGAATGAACAAAATTCCCTTTCTGTTTATACAGAGATGGTCAATGTAACTTTATATACTCTGCCTCCAAGATTTACAAGTTTTTGGCTGACTATATATATATATATATATATATATATATAAAAAATGGACTCTCCCGTTGATTTCGACATATGATAATCTGACAGCTTAATTGATTCAGTTATGAAATTTTGTGCGATATTCTTAAGTGGCACTTAAGACCGACTGGTGATTTACAAAGGAGGCCACATATAGAGGATTGTGGGATGAGATCACTGTTAGATTGGCTGACCTTTTAGATCTTGCTCTCACTTCTTGAAGATGATTCAGACAAGCAGATTGAAAACTGCCAAGTCCATTAAAACACATTGATCTCCATTCTACCAAGGCTAAGTGCTCAAGGGTGTTATGTGGTATATTGACAGCTGACAAATTGCTCTTCAGCTTGTTTATATATATAAAATCTCAACCAGTGCATTGTTGGAGGATAACACTTTTAAGGCAAGCAATCTTTCTATATCAAGAAAATTAATAATACTATAATAATAATAATAAACAAATTTAAATAAAAGAATACATAAACACAAAAGGGATCTTTTATGAAACATCACAATCTAAAAACAGTCTTAATTAAAAGAGAATGTAATTTATTAAGTTGAAAAATGTATAGAAAGGGTATTAATTTTCAAGTCTTCCATGGTAAATTTAAATTCAGGTTTCACCTTTCTTAAGCGAACTAGTGCCATTAAAATGTGGGATATTTAAAAAAGATAACAGCAAAATGTGGAATGAAAATCAACTAGGCTGTACATCTACACACATCAGATGGCATAAATTTCAAATTTAAATTTAAGCATCCTTGTATCTTTAATGTTTTCTCGGTGTTTGTTTTCATTCCTTTCTCCCTAAATACAGTTAATAATAACTTTATTTAGTTTGAAGAAGTCTTTTTGAAGGATGAAATGCATTACATAGAATTTTTTTTATTTCCTTTTTGACAATTAAACAAAAAAAATCAAAAGTTCAAAACTTTATTTTCCAACTCCAAGTTTCACAGAAGTTAATCTGCTCATCAGGGGTGAGACAAATCAACTGGGTTTATTAACAGATATTACACACAGACACAAATTTATTTAAAAGACATTACATAAACATGTTTTCATGTCAAATTAATATTAAATTTCGTTTTTTTTCATTGACATTAAGTGAAATAACCTAATCCAATATTGTTTGATTATTTGTATTAATTTTTTGTTATAGAAATGAATGCATATAAACAAAAATTTTAATAAATTTGCTAACTAAAAATAAGTAGAGCTCAAATATTTCCTTTTTTTTTTTTTCTCTCCAAATGTAACCTCTTTTAAATAAACAGATCTATATATTATTTAAAAGAGGTTACATTGGCAGGGCCGTTAGCTAATCCCTATTGCAGATGCTGACTCAGGTACATTTGTGTTTATTCAACACCCAGATTCCACCAGTGGTTTATACTGCAACTATGCTGAGCAGATCTGAGTTACAGTTTCTGAGAGAGTGGACATTATCGAGCATGGTCAACAATCTGAAAAAGTCCAGCATACTCAAACCCTCAGTCATGATGACTTGTGAATTTGTGCTAACATAAGCATTGACAACTCCCAAACAGTTCTGTTCACCCAATTTAATTCACAAGGCTTGTGTCAATCTATGGTATAGTTTTCAGGCACTTTCCAAATGTGCCATATGCTGAGATCGCCTCCTCCAGATCAATAACATCAAGAGGTCACCTAACAAATTGACCCTGGTGAGATTGAAAGTGAACATTCTAATCACTGTTTTTCTAAAAAAAAAAAAAAAAAAAAAAAAAAAAAAGTTAACTTTGTATTTTTTTAATTCCATATTTACATTATAAAAGTGATAACAAAAATGTTTCATTAATTATAAGTGACTCATTGCAGAAGGATTTTTGTTTTTATTTTAATGCAATGACTACAGACTGCGGTCAGCTTGTAGTAAGCAACTGTTTTAATACACTAAAATCTGTAGAAATACCATTATGTCAGTCTTCCCTTTACTTCCCTCAAATGTTTTACAAATGAATTTAGGATTTATGCGAATTCAAAAGATCATTGGCACTAAAATATTTTGAATATTTTTTTTCCTCAATCAAATTGCTGTATTCTTTTGGGTTAGATTTAAATAATCAAATAATGCACTTTAAGGTATCTTTTAAGTCCTTACTATCATTAAGTTTTCACACATTCGTCTTTACATACATTTTCTAATTAAGATGCAGTAATCTAAAAGGGGGTTCAGCTTATTAACAACAACAACATAAAATCGATCCCCCACTTTATGTCCAGTATAGAATTTATATCAATATTAGTTTACCTTTGTCATAAAAAATGCCATCATCTATGAAATTGATATTTTGGTGTTCTTCATATTAGTTTTTTGTATGAGTCTTTAAATATATTTTCTAATTATATTAGCATATAGCAATAAAGGAAGAACAGTTTATTAACAACAAAAAAAAAAAAAAATTAATCCCCCTAATCATGACCAGTAATGAATCTTACATTAATACTAGTTTACCCATGCCTTCAAAGATGATAGCATATAGTAAAGTGATATGTTGTTAAATCCTTACTATTATTAAGTTTTGAAATGTATTAATATGCACAGGTACTCCTGTGTAGGTTGAATATACTATCAATGTACTCTGCCTCTCCCTCTCTCTATACATTATATATATATATATATATATATATATATATATATATATATATATATCGGGAGATACACACACAGGGTTTAACAGCATAATTATCTATCCCACAAAATGTTTAATATCTAAAAACCACTAATTGAGTTTCTTTTTTCACAGGTTTTCAGATATTTCGCCATCTTGACACCGTTTGTCATAAGAATCACTAAAAAACACTTCGAGTTATTCAGACAGAAAGAGAACAGGTTAAAATCATTTTGTGTCAGAACCACCGTCTTTCCAGATGAGCAATGGTGAGAGGAAAAAGATCATTCAGGCCTTCAGTAATGGTACCAATATTAATACTCTGATTTCCATCTTCAAAGTCTATTCAAGAAACATCAAGAGAAAAGTGAATAAGTTTAAAAAAATAGAGGGAAGAGTAGAGAGGAAAATTGGATCAAACAGTCACAACAGGAAGAAGTCTCATCATTTCAATTTAGAGTTAAAGAAATCAATTAGAAAAGATCCATCACAATTCATAAGATATTTAGCACATGAGAGAGGAGTTTCAACTATGGCAGTCCAAAGAGCAGTAAAAAAACACTTGAAAATGAAATCATACATGAAACATATGAGGCACCTTGAGACTCCAGGACAGAAAGTTAGAAGGTTCGAGAGGGCCAAGATCATCTTGAGTTAGTTGGAATATGATTCTGGAACAATATATATATATATATATATATATAATTTTATTTCAATCCTTCATGAGCTTTCGATACTTAGTTATGATTAATTAATGATGAACATGTCATTTTCATTTATGATCAATTTCATCACAATTCATCTGTCAAGCTTGGAGAGTAATTACACATTCTTATTGCTCAAATTAGAATTCAATAGTGTTATAAAAATCTTGGAAAATTCCAGTATGATATCTTTAATCATTTCTAAGATACAACAGTTTAAAGCTTAATCTAACAAATGGACAATTTTGCTTTTACACAATTTGGATAATTTTGCTATTATTCCTGTTATTATAAGAAAACACCTTCTTTAACATGCAACTTCAATCAATTAATTGTATTTATCTTTTCTTTCTTTTTTATTTGTAGTTGCTGGAAGCAAGATAAATTGTTATCAACCATTAAATTAAAAGTGACAAAAGGTTATAAAAAAGATGTTGGTCCCTACATCACTTATAGTCTTGCTGTCATGATCCTAGTATGTCTGCTGCTGGCAATGTATAACATATACAGTGGACCACAAAACAGAGTTGCTTACTGAATAAATACATTGTTTCAAACAGCAATCCTTTCAAATTTATTTTAAACGCCACAAGCAAAAGTTTAAAAGGTAATTAGTAAACAGGCATAAAAGAAAAAAATGATATGACAAAAAATAGAGTTAGTAGAGTTAGAAAAATAACAGAAGGAAATTTACAAAAAAGTGTTAGTCATTTGAAAAATGCATATTAAAAAGCCTAAAAAGAAAAGCAAAGATCAAACGCTAACCAAGACATTGTTTAAAGAAATTAAATTAGTATCATAAAATGATCATTTAGTAGCTGCTCCCCTACTGTGACATTTTCATTTCAAAAGATCAAGCATCAAGTACTGAGATAATGATTTGAGAAATGTTTTGAAAAGAAGCTTTCTGTCTTTCTAAATGTACTTGGGGGTGAGGGAAGAAAAAGAAAGCTAGCATATTTTAAAACCATATCCTCCAGGTGGCAGCTTAAACTAACGCTTTATTTTTTTTGTATATTTATTAAGCTAGAATTATAAGCTAGAATTTTCTAAAGTGAAAATCTCATTTAAATATGTGGGAAAATTTCCAAGTATTCATTTAAAATCAAGACAATAGAAACTTTAAGCAAAATTGTTACAATATACAGGGAAAAAAGTGTCGGTTTAAACTGATGCCAGGTGGTAATGGGTTAAATTTCTTAAACATGCAGTTATAAGTGCATATAAGTTATAGTTATATATGTGCAAGACAAAAGAAATATTGCCTATGAAAAACATTTGAATAGAGATTTCAATCTTTTCTAGTTGATAATGTCAAATTGACTTTTTTTTCATACTTATATTTCACCCACTACAAGGCCCAAGGGCTACTCAAGGTAGAGGACGTCTTGGGTATGACAATATACTACATCTGACAGCAAGGCCTCTGATTAGGAAGTTTTGAGGAGTGTGGAATGGTTTTTTAATTGCAATTGTTCCCAGGACCACCCTAACCTTGCGTGGTAGCACCTGTTAGGTTACCAGCTATGGGCAAATAGTTAATCCCCCAAACTGGGGTCAAAACACTATGGAAGTATAAAAATACATTTTTATAGTAAAAAAATGTGCAACGCGTTTTTGAAGAAAAAAAAAAAAAAATTACCAGTAATATATTTTTTAGTAAAAGAAATCACTAACACTCCCAGGAAAATTAGATTTCAGCATCAAATGACCCATAAGGATTTGATATGCCACTCAACAAACAAAGGTAGAGGGTTACTGAATGAGACTGTAAAGAACGGGGTGGGGAGTAAGAGGATATTATGAGAATTAGTAAGATAGACATCAGTTGACCCTGGACTTCAAGAGACCAAGAATGTTGACATGAGGGAAGCATTTTCTCAGGAAAACCCTGTCTAAGTGGAACTTGTTTTTTATCAAAGTAACACAAAGGGAATGGGGATGATTTGCCATCAAGCAACACAGCATCATGGATTCAAGCTGTGAAAGTCCAAGCTGTTGAAACTCAGCAATGTCACTCATCCGAATGTCTGCTATAGCAATAGCGGTATATTAGTCAAAGGCTGATAACATTTCATCTGTGGGATAAGGATTACAGGGTGTAGAATTATTCATAACCTACAGGGCTATATAATAAATAAATATAAAAGTGAACATAGAAGTCACATGCTCTATCTCTGATATTGAGCACTTTATCCCATAAATATAGCACATCATAAGACTATATTTCTTATATATATATATATATATATATATATATATATATTATGTTTTAGTGTGAAAAGACCCAGATAATACAATTTGTAAATTAAAAATATTCAACAAACTGCTATGAGGGAAAAAAATTCAATAAAAAAAAGAAAAGACTAAAAACATCTGTACTGATTGAAAATAATCAATCCGCACTGCAATGTCTAGCCAAAAAAAAAAAAAATGACAGTAACTTTAGTTAAAACATAAAAGTGCTCAATACAACAAGTAGAGTAAGAACTAAAGGAAAAAGTCGCTATAACCACTTATAATAACCCGAATATTTTACTCAACCAGAGATTGGAAATTCTCAATGGTTGTAGACACAAAAAAGACCAGTTATTTGGATAAAAGGATAGTTGGTTTGGTTTTTTTTTTTTTTTTTCGTGTGGCCGTTTTTCCAGTAAACTTTGTCTTTTTTTATGCTAATTTTTTTTATTTTTTCTGGTGGCCGTTTTAACCAATAAAATGCCAAACCTCTTTAGCCAGTGTTACCCTGATGATCAGATAGGTGAAACCTAGGTAGGTAGGTTCTGGCTCATTATGTTTTTTTAGTTTATATATATACATATATAAATATATATATTATATATGCATGTATAGAATAGTATTCAAAACAAAAGTGGAGATCCTCTACAATGCTAAATGCTGAGTCAACAAAATACACAGAAGTAAAATACAGAAATCCACAGATAATCCCAACAACCATAACAAAAGTAGACACACAATCCTACCTAGCAACTCCATAGCAGGTACCATTAAAATAACTTATCCAAACTTTACCTAAAATTCCTTTAAAACAAGATATAGCTAGCACCAAATGAGATTGTGAACATCTGAGAATGTGCCCGTAGCATAAAAGTCATTGGCATTGTGAATGTAATCAGGAATCTAATTTCAAATTTCAACCGAGTCGTTTGCTTTCATTTTCACACAAATGCCCTTACATACCTTACTTTGTAGATATCACGTGTGTATATAAACACAGAAATCTGTAACTCTGTCTTTAACATTCTCAATTTTGTTAAGTGCTCTCACCCTTTGGATTCTTGTCATTATTACATTTCATCTGATTCATTCTTCAGCAGTTTTATAATGTGTAGTGAAAATAAAGAAGAAAGCAAAAAAGCAACTATTTCTTTATCTTTTTTCTTGCTTCAATATCTATCCTATAATTGAAGAACCAAGTACATTTGTGGAATAATTTCTCAGTCCATGTCTATTCTGCGATCAGGTCAGATCCAAAATGGAGATGCATTGTCTATAACTTTGAGAACTTGGCTCTTATTTTCTTTTCTATTGAAGGCTGAAGAATGAAACAGCCAAAATATCATTAACAGCATAAAGAAAAAGTTCAATTCTTCAAACAAAATTTGGAATTAAGAAAAATAAAATTCCAAGCTGTATCTTACACACTGAAAACATTGATATTCTTATAATAAAAATACCGATTTGAACATTTTTTTTAAAGGTCCAAAAAGCAAAACTATCAATTTCAGAAATGAAAACTAACTGCAATCAGAATGTGTTTACAGGTGTTCTAAACAATTTTATAAAAAGGTGTTTCTTCCCTTGACCAATTCATTGCAAGACAGGAATGACTGTGCCAAGAGTTCTGAAACAATTCTTTCTTAATTCAAGCATGTTTGAAGTTTCAATATTACCATCTACTCAAGTTTTAAATGTGTACTTAAAACATCTAAGCATGATATAATCAAAGAATTTATTCAAAATTATTCAAAGTCTTGGATCGTGTATATAGACACATGCAAATGACAAAAACTGTGAAGAAAATGGCTGTAGTTAAAATAAAATAAAAAAAATATTGCTGAGAACATTTTCTAAAAAAAAAATAAAAAAATAAATAAATAAAAAAAATAAAAAATAATAAATAAATTATAGCAAAGCTTGCAGGTATCAACCCTGGAACTGATTCCGAAGGATATTTGCAATAAGTGGGATGCTGGGAAGGATTAGCAAGCAACTTTGAAGCAGTGAACTTAATGGCAAAAAAATTTTTTTTTTTAAATAATAATAAAAGAAAAAAGTGCTGAGTAATGTATTAATAAAAAAAAAAAAAAAAAAGTAAAACAAAACCACAAAAAAAAAAAAAAAAAAAAAAAAAAGACACAAAATGAAAATCACTTGTTCTGTCAGTGTTGGTGCATGTTCAGTGTCTGTGCTGGTGTTTTCATCAAGTGCGATGACAGGCTTGGTAGCATCTTCATCCTGAAATATAACAACCATGCAATGAAGCAAGGCATGCAGTCAGGCTCCACAAATATAATCGACCACACTAAAAGACAGAATACACTGACATTTTATTTTACATAGAAAAGCTTTTCAAACAAAATTTTAAAAATATCAAGACCAAAAAGGGCTTCACAAATGTAGAAAAAGCATTTGCAAAAAAAAAAAAAAAAAAAAAAATCACACTGCCAGTAATTGTGTGGCCATGCTCAAAAAAGAAGCATTAATTACTTCCTTAAATTAAGGACAAAGTTTTGTTTTTTTATTTTTACTTTTGATTAAATTCTTTAATTTGTTAAAATGCTTTTTTTCTTTTTATAAAAGCAACAATACTTATTATAAACAAAAATGTTTTCATTAAAATTCATTATGGCATATCTTCAAAATTACTATTCTATGTTTTGAAGGGGAGGCAATCATAATAGTGAATATCATTTACCGCAAAGATGGTTTTGTGAAAATTTAAATCAACACTTTGAACAAATCTTTTTAACAAAAAAATCACAAATAAAAAATTAAAGGGGAATAAATTTTATATCTGAATAGTCCTTTTTAAATTATGAATGTTGCTTATTTATGATAACAAATCCCTTTTTCTCCATAAATTCATCTCAGAAGTTTTTCTTCACATATTTGCTTAATATTTTGGATTTATTCTAGAAATATTTAAAAATGAGTCAAAAACAAAAAGCAAATTCACTGAAATATTTGTCCTATCCAAAATACATGTGTAAATAAATTAAACATTAAAAAAAAAAAAAAGAAAAAGTCTTCTGCATTAATTCATATTACTTTTTATAAGGTAATTCAACAAAGTGTAAAAATGATAAACAGCACGTTTTCACTCTTGACAAACATAACATTTTGTTTATAGCTTTTCCACTTTGTCAGAGTTTTATTTCAGATACTATTATACATCCTACAAATACACACATTTTTATATATATATATATATATATATATATATATATATATATATATATATATATAAGAAAATATACTGAAAAAAACAAACAAAAATCCTAATATGCAATTATGCTGTTTTAATGTTTAATGTCAACGTCGGACATTTCGGTCTAATAGACCATCTTCAGGACATATTCATAAAACATAATTAACATAGACCATATACAATTCAACATGAAAAAGACGATGGACATAAAAGCAATACCAATCCAAACAGATAACAGAAATCTTTTATAAGACGACGACGTGATCATATTTAAACAGAACGCTGATCTTATAACAATTTATTAATTTCAGCATGATAAAAAAATTATACCTTGCCATATTACCGCCAATATGCTGACATGCAGACTGTCGACTGAAGATATCATGTAAATCACAAACAATTCAAAAAGAACTGAGCCAATCATTATAAAAATTAAAACAAATATTTTTATGTACCATATATACTCGTCTAACACACGATCTCACATATCATGTGACCCCTAAATTTTCACTTATAAAAAATGATTTTATCTTGTGTATCATGTGAGGTCCTTTTTGAAGAGACCAAATTACAATAGACTCACCTCTTTTTCTCTATCTCTTTATCCCATCTTCTAGTCAAATAAGTTAAAAATGTAAAAGAATGAGAAAAGTATCGTTAGTAACACTATACTTGTTGCATAAACATGTACAGCCGTAAACAACTGAACAAGAATCAGCTAAACATCTTATAAACACAAACAATGGAAAAGATGCATATTCGCTATGTTTGTATTTTATAATATGATACTAATATGTGAATATTACAGGCATCATTATTGGATACAGCTAAGTAAAACATCAGCTTTATCAAAAACTTGTTTATTTTAAATACAGCTGTACTTTTTGACTACAGTAAATGGATATATAGTTTGGTCAACAGCATAGCCAGGGCCAGCAATACATACTTTAATTTTAGATCTCATGTATGATGCAACCCCCTTAAAATTAGCTTCAAAATATGGTAGTTCAATATGCATAGATCAGTTTCAGTTATTTTATAGGCAACAAATTAGATTTAGGTAGTGCCATGTCTCAATGTATAAAAAATGCATTTCAGGAAACTGAAATTCTAAGCTAAGAGGTCTGCCATAGCAACAATAGCAACACTTAAAAGCCGGAATAAAACTACATCTGATTAGAATGCAATAACAGCCAATCCGATTAAAATTTCTATCCACTAAATGAACAATTTAACTTTTCAGCTAATTGGAGAAATGACAACCACTCATTAGCAGCAACATCAGCAGACAGATGTCCTTATGGTTGATTTGAAATATTTAATTAGGTGTCATTTGAAAATTCTAGGAAATCTGCATATCACACAAGCAAGGCAATCAAAACAGAAAAACTTTTTCATGTGAGAGACATTTGCACACAAAGTATGACATTTGTATTTGTAGGATATTTAAATAAACAAATCTCAAAATTCTAAAAAAAATTTTTTTATCAATATTATTTTAAATTGAAATCATAAAGCAATGAACCATGACAAGCAATGGTGTCTCAAAAAACACTTCTAACTTGATTATCTTTTATGTGCTATTTCCCTTCTGGATGAGAATTATCATGGCTCCCCACAACTTCCTATCCCTTGTAGCTCTAAGCAGTGTTTATCCCCTTACCGTCTATTCCATCCCCTGTTCTGCCATCTATTTACACAAGCTTGTTAGGTAGGTTACTCAATATTACACTCTGGCGTTCTTGTATTCAAAATATCTTGTGACTGTTAAATTCTCCAAGCCTTCTTTCCTCATTATGTGTTTATTTCTGATACTAAGTAATACGTTAAAAAGAAAAGCAAGGGCTGAATTTTATTTTAATAATTATAGAAAACCTACTTAAAATTTCATACCAACAAACAACAGCTATTGATCTAATATCTTTATATCTTATAGGCTCGTATCACTCCTTCATAAATATGTTCAATATTTTCCTGAACACTATTTTCATTTCTTCCCACAGAACCAGTTGCCGTTTACTAGATTTTATCAGCTATAATTAAAATGGAGTCCAAGAGACTGAATAAGGCTTTCAACTGATATGCCAAGTTTCATTTGGCCTCTTAAAAGTTCAAATTAGAATCTCTACAACTTCTGGCTTTTCTGAAAGCTAAATATCCCCCCCACTGAAACATCAGAGGTTAAGGAGAATACATGCCATGTGATGGCAATCAGAGAAGATGATTTTGCAGGCCATTTTGAAAAATGTAATAGATAATGATATAAGTATATTAAATACCTAAAGGACCAAGGTAACCCTACTCTAAGTAGGATATTTATTTTCTTCTTTAATACTAAATGAATGTATTCTTTTCAGACAGGCCTTATACCTCAAAGCAGTGATTCTCAACTGCCATGTCGTACAATCCTCTTAAATGTGCCGTGAAATATTGTCATGGCATGTGTGTGTGTGTGTGTGTGTGTATTTTTATGCAGAAGTAGTAACGGTAGTGTTAGAATTTGAATAAATGAATAAGTATTAAAATTTTTTTCTAATAATTCTTTTCACTATGTTCCTTTTAATATTGGACTTCAGTTATGTGAAGAAAAAGAATTGTCTACCATTTCTATTGATCAAGGGCTCAAAATAAAGCATTCGACGATACATATTGAAATATTTTGAATTTCAATACAAAAGAATATCCCACATAAGATAAAAAGGCTTTATCAGTTTTATTGCAATTTTCTACATCTTATTTAAGTGAATTATGCCTCTCAACTATAAATAATATCAAAAATAAGAATCAAGAAAGATTACACTCAACTGAAGAAGAAATGAGGTTCAGCTTATCGCACATTCAACCAAACATTGAAGAAATCGCGAAAAAACAACAGGCGCAGGTTTCACACTAAATAATTTGCATAAATCGTTGAACAGAAACATTGAAATAAACTAAGTTCATATTTATAGTGTATTTTTTTAATGGTTTTATTTCATAACATTTAAATACCCTTTAAAAGATTTTGCTAAGTGTGCCAAGGTATTTTCATATGCTCCAAAGCGGGCTGTTGCTTAAAAGGGTTGAGAAACACTGTTTCAAATGTTATTCAGGTATGTCATTCAATAAACACCAACAAAACAAAGTCTATAATTATTCATAGATAATTAAAAGCTAAATTTAGGAACTCAAAAAATCACTTACAAAATTTTAAAGGATCTACAAATCAGGCCTGTAAATCATAACACTAGAGAACCCAGTTCCTCTTTTAAGAGACATGAAGAGAAACTAACACAAAAACCATTTCCATTTAATTAAAAAAAATAATTAAATGAACATATTGACTAATCCAGCAATAATTACAACAGAAATTTTGAGGTCACTACTCTGATAACGAGAGAAAAAAAAAACCCCAAAACATCTATAAACATTATTTCCGATGTTAGTAAAAAAAAAAAAAAAAACCGTTGAAAATTATTAAATTTTTGAATACTTATTAAGACATTCAACCTCAATGGATATTATTTAACATTCTAAGCACCAAACAACATTAATTATATAATGTCCTCTTTTTGAAATTTGTACTTTGTCTTCTGCAGTAACTAAAACCAGAAACATGGTAATTTAGTCTCTGGGGAACCTCCATTGCTTAATGTTGGCCTATGCATGTCAACAAAATACAAGAGAAAACCCATCAGTTTTGAATCCATTCATAAAACTAAGTAGAATTTGTAATAATTACAATATTATTAGTTAATTAATATTAAAGAGTATGACAATATATGGCTTCATTTTATCAAAGAAGAAAAATATTGGCATTGAAACTACACAGAAAACAAATTTCAATGTGATAAGTATTCATTTGAAGCACCAATTCAAATTTCATGAAATTTTATACATTTCCCAGAATAATTCTGAAAATAAGATAAATTTAACTGTATTGTAAACATGGAAAACAAAAAAAAAAAAAATAACCTCTTAGCAAAAAGGAAGTTACCAATACCAATATCAAGAAAGAGGCTTACACAGGAGAATCTCATTTGTAACTATGTAACTATGGCTACAAAATATTTTGCTTTCATTCCTTGCCTTCATAAAGTCAGAAGACAAAATGTGTCAGCAAGAAAGAATTGTTTTCAATTATCATTTCTAAACCATATATATATATATATATATATATATATATATATATATATAAAAACACACATACACACATACATGCACATATATATTTCAAATGTCCATTTTAAGTATTTTTTTTTCAGTTTAGTATAAAGTGATTTTTTTTTATCAGAATGTTTCTTTTAATGAAGGACAGCCTTAACTCAAATAATATAACAGCCTCAACACATGGGCTGGAGGTTTGTGGTAAGGAATGTGTCTGGGGTAGTATTGAGGAAATATGATATCAATCAGCAATACTGATTATAAACATTGAATAAAATTCCTAGACAGATACATAAACACACAGTCAAAGAAATACATAATAACGCATAGACATATATAGAAACACACACTCAAGATAGAAACACACATTATTTAAAAAAAAAAAAAAAAAAAAAAAAAATCAAATATATATGGCTCTGTCTTCACTCTTTTTTTCTTACATGTCCAGAAAAAAATTTTAAAATGAATGTTTATTTTTATAGAATTATTACAATATTAAAATGACTTTTTTTTTTTTTATTTCAGGCACAGAGATTTTTTAACATTTTACTTAGAGTAAAAGAATCATTTTAGCATCTAAGTTATACCAATAGCATATTTTGTTAAAGATCATGTGCCAGACAAACATTGATGCACAAAAACCCTAACCCTAATAACAGTAATTAAACCAGTGATTAACAGAGAAGGTGAAGGAAGAATGAAAGAATAATAATAAATAAAAAAAAGACAGAAAAGAAAAATCAAGGGAGGAGGTAGTGAAAATCAACAACCAATAAACACCCATCAAGTGAAAAGGAATTAACACACTCATACAACAACAACAGTACTAAGAAATCAAGAAATATTAGCAGTTTGTTCTGAAGAGTGGTTGCAGCTATGTAACTACAAAACTTTGAAGTAAACATCAGTTAAATGAAAAAAAAAAATAATCTTTTTCATTAATTCTTTTAATGCTTTATCATTATCTTCAATATTGAGCACTCTACCACAAAGCCTGCAATTTTGGTTTCAAAAAGTCTTCCAAATTAGCACTATATATATATATATATATATATATATATATATATATATATAAACATTAATTTCTAAAACATTGAAAGAAATTTTTTTAGGAATAATTAGCAGAATTCTGAGAAGGTGCTGAAAAGTTCATCACTTGACCCAGTTTGGTCATTGAACTCTTGTTTTTAAGAAGAGGGTCAGGCCAAAAACATTAAAGCATCCCCTCATGCAAGAAGTTGTTTCTTCATCAGAAACATATAAAGAAGCATGGAGAAATTAAAACGATCATTATTCCAAGTTAAAAGGCGAGAGTGGCAGTCAGCTAGTTTAATGATGTTAATAATAATACAAGCATTCTCGTTATTTATCCTACCTTCTTAGACATCTTATAACCTGCTTTATCTTATCAAATAGATTGATCTTCCTTTATATGCTAATGTTTAGACAGTTATAGCATCAGACTAACAGGTGTACAGAAGAACAACACTTGAAAAATAAAAGCTGGGGTGGAGACAAGCTATTCACAACAGCAAAAAATACATGCAGCAACATTCAGTAATTGAACAAGCATAAACATAAAAAGAATTACACAAAATAAACTCTTACTAACCATGACTCCAAAGGCTGCAGGTCCAGCATTAGTCTTAGACCTGAATGATGGTGGTATCATCTCCGGAGTGAGCTGTGCAGGTAAATTGGCCCCTTTCTTCTTCTCAGACATCAGATACATAGCTAATGCAAATTGTTCAACATTCAATTTGCCTGTATTTTTGATATCACATAATGACCTGTTAAAAAATTAAAAATTGTAGAAAAATTTTCAGAATTAAAAAAAAAATAAAATTCATATTAAAAAAATAAAATAGCTTCATGGCTAAAAGCAAACCTGCAAGCAGACAGAAAAACTCCAAGTGTCATGACAATGTAATTTATTATATTATATTACACTATTTATATTATTCAGACTATTGTCCTCATCTTTGTCGCCATGTTTATCACAACGTTTCAGCCATTGTACACTCCGGCCTTCTTCAGGTGGTTGAAATGTTGAACTGAACCCTTTATTTCGCTCACTGGGGTAGACTGTTCTAGTTCCACGAGCCATATTTAATGGATGTCAGTTATATCCTGTTAATTTCCCTCTGAAAGTTCTCCACTGCCTTAACCAGGTATTGAACTCACACTCTTTGGGTCCTGTCACTGGATCTAATAAACACCTTTATCCATGTGTCCTTGAGGAACAGTCTACCCCAGTGAGCAAAATAAAGGGTTCAGTTTGACATTCCAACCACCTGAAGAAGGCTGGAGCGTACAACAGCCGAAATGTGATAAACATGGCGACAAAGATGAGGACAATAGTCCAAATAATGTAAATAGTGCACATAATACCTCATCTCAGAAATATAGACAGATATATTAAATTGGTCAGTAATGATTACTTGAATTTCTGGCCATTAACAAGCCCTGCTTCCTGTTTGCAAGGTGCAACAAGGATCGCCCATTTTTCAAAAATTAAAATGGAAAAATTTAGTGTTTAATCAAAAAACTGTTTTTCCTCTAGCTAAAAATATTTAGTTTGTTATTTATCATAATGACTAAAGATAAGCAGAAGTATGATGGAGTAGTGGGTAGCAATAGAAAATGGCAAATCCTTGCCTTTATTTACGAGGTGCAAATGCATTCAACACTAAAATAAAATTCTTATTCTTTCAGCTTTGACCCCTCATTGCTATTGTCAGAATTCTTTGTGCCATTCTTGAAGTGAGTAGCATCAGTGTGAATAAAAAATAAAATAAAATATTCTGACTCGTATTTCTTGCATCTCAATTTCAGTTGCTTAACATTGGAATAGTTTAGACTGTTATTCTACAGCCATTCACTTACAATGCAAATAGGGAATAAAGATGATTGACATTGGGACAAAAATGATGGGAACATTTTTTTTTTTTTTTTCCGCCCCCCCCAGGTTAGTGATGATTTGAATCAGTACTGATCTGTGTATGTTAAACTTACTGACAAACTTGGACCGTCATACCCACAAAAAAAAAAAAAAAAATGAAATGTCAAAAGAATGTATGTTTTTTTTTTTTTTTTTTTTCATTGATATATATATTATTTTAACTATATTTACACCTCGGCAATGTTTATTATTTTAAAAAGCGATGATTAGAATTGTAATAAAACCTAAACATATGAAGATGTATTTATAAATTTTCTTTTTTCTTGAGAACTGACAACAAAAATAATAAATATTTATTTACTAAATTGTTTATTAGAATGCTTGGCAAAACATCAGCTAATTGATTCTAAATGATAAATAAGAATTTCCTTATAGTTGCTTCACACATTTTAATAATTCAGTAAATTTTTATAAATTTATGGATACAAAGTTATTTTCATATTTCTTTATAAATTGGTAAATGATAAATATTGCATTAGTTTTAATTGTATTAGGTTTTAGAATGTTTTTGATATGAAATTACTCTTGTAAATAAACAATCTAATAATAGTGTTTAATATTTTTGTTGTAAATTCTCAAGAATAAAAAAAAAATATATAAGTTCACTTTCATCATATGTTTAGGTTTTATTACAATTCTAATAATCCCTTTTTAAAACAATAAATATTGCCAAGGAGTGAAGGTAGTTAAAATAGTGGTGACAACAGAAAAGAAACATACTTTTAAAATCCCTTCCTTTTTTTTTTTTTATGGGCACAAAGTCCATGCCTGCCAACTCACCATCCCAGAAAATGGAACCATAAGGACTAGAGGTGGGGAGTTTTTACTTACACTACATAAATTCTATTTCCTATTTTTTTATTGGTTTTTTCATCTCATGAAGTGGTGTTAGTGTTGAAAGGTGAAACTGGCTTTGAAGATCCTGTCATCTTTATTGAGCCAGCTCCACTGCATGAAGATAATGATGAGAATAGCAGAGGTAAAGTCAGCTAAGGTAATATCTCCCACCTGAACCAGCATAAGCTGTGCACATGGTAAAAAGCAGTCTAATGCTCATGTATCAGTGAGCAGCCCTTTTCCTGTTCAGTACACCTGCAGCCCCAAGAACACCATAAGGTGAATCTGAGGGTTCAGAATTTTCTACACTCATGGGAAGAACAAAGTTATTGAAAAAGTGAGCAAGAGGGCCTATAGCAGCTAAAGGCCCCATCTGCTAAAAAAGCAGCAACCAATCAGTAAGACTGGAGATATATAGATCTGTCCAACAGGCAAAAGCAACACTTTCTTTGGAAACAGACACTTGCCAAACTGTGAAAAATGCCTCCTCCAGTCAATCTGTTTGAGCCTTTCATTGACAAGAAAATCCTTGAAACTTTGGCCAAGTTTAGAAAAACATATGAACAATTAAAACACAATTTGATATTCCCAACCATAGCTGAAAATATAAAGACCTTCTTTGCTACTCTACTCCTAACCAGATACAAATCTGTACCCAGGAGACAAATGAATTGAGAATGTGTGGAAGGTTGCTGTTCAGTTTGTGTAGATTCTTTGGGTGGGTATCTACTGACAAAGATGGACAGAAAAACCAGCAGCACTGGAATCAAACACAGGATCATGACGGCCATGACATGAACAAGATTTCAACACAGGAACACCACACATATGGGACAAACATAGCTGAGACACCAGATGCACAAACAAGGATGAATGAATTTCAAACAACACTGGGAAATCTTTGGTAACACAGTGCAATCCCATTATACAGTCAACACACCAAACTGCCTCTTCGGAAAATGTGTCTGCTTTTATGGTGCCTAGAATTTTAGCGTTCGACTAACAAAAGAATCATTTGCATAGCTAGCACCACTCAGCTCACCATCCTATCTCATGGGGAAGCTGATAGACACTTTCTTCATAACCAGACATTCCAGGGTTTGCAACCAGCTCTGTTCTGGCAGGGTAGCAATGGGCTGTCTTTCTCCAGAGACAGCACACTAATAATCATCTTTTTGACCAACAGGGGCAGGTACTATTATCAGTAATGGTTGGCTGCTTCTTCTGCATTTCATTTCCACTACAGTTTACTATATCAACCATTTTGAATGAATGCTGCAGCATTTCATGTCAGTGACAATGTATATCTGGGTGCCACTGACAAGTGGAACGAAGTTTGGCTGTTGCCAGCAGATGTGAACAAAAAGTTTCTCATCAATCTGAAAGCTGTCCATTGAAAGTTGTTAAAAAAAAAAAAAAAACTGTCTTATCTCTAAAACACACAGTTTGTTTGTTTGTGTAATGGTATATCAAGTCCTTATGGGTCATTTAATGCCAAAATTTTATTTTCTTGTGAGTTTTTATTTTATTTTGATTTTTTCCCCCCCACAAAAAAAAAAAAAAAATAAAAATAAAAAAATGTACTACTGGTAATTTTTCATAAAAAAAAATGTAAACTGATATTTTTTTTAATGTATTTTTATATTTTCAAGTTTTGACCCCAGTTTGGGGATTCATTATTTGCCCATAGCTGGGACCCTAACAGGTGCTACCATGCTGGGCCAGAGACACACATTTTGGCCACCTCAATATCTCATTGAGATTATAGAGATCGCGAGAAGAAATGTTGCTTGCTTATTGATTTGATGTCCATTTCCTCTGTTAATAGAAAAGAAAACAATTTGAAATTAATCCATTCATATTTATTACAATACCTCCTTTTATATTATTAACCCATCCTTATTATAATAATTGTTATTTTGTTATAAAAAAATCTACTTTCATATTATTTAATTAGTTTAATAATTAATCTGCCTGTGGACATATCTGGATCTGTAGAAAGCCCAGTCCAGAATTATCCAAAGTCACCGGCAACCAACTGTCAAACAAAGTTGGTTTTCAATGATGGTCTGGTAGACTGTACTGGCAATATTGATGCTGCAAAATACATTTCAATCATTCAGGAAGTATTTCTTCCTAACTTTTACAGTCTGAAGATAGCTAAGGACACCAGATACAGTATTTACATTAGTCGGACTATTGTCCTCATCTTTGTCGGCCGTTGTATGCTCCGGTCTTCTTCAGGTGGTTGGAATTTCTTTATTTTGATCACTGGGGTAGATCGAACTGAACCCTTTATTTTGATCACTGGGGTAGACTGTTGTAGTTCCATGTGCCATGTTTGATGGATATCCCATGTTTTCCCTCTGAAAGTTCTCCACTGCCTTAACCAGGTATTGAACTCACCTTCTTTGGGTCTGTCACTGGATCTAACCAACGCCTTTATCCACTGTGCCATGAGGACATCTGGGTATGAACTTCTGAGTATTATAAACCTAATGTTTTCAGCATCATTTTTACCAGTGCTCATATTGCAATTTTGCTGTTATCATTGCATGTCTTTACCAGAGTTCATATTGCAACTTTGTTATCATTGCTTTTTCTGGCACTCCTTATTACTGGTTCCCATATTGTATTTATTTCTATTTGGTCGGCTCAGGAGATTTTTGTGGCCTAGCATATGTGCTGATTCCTAAGTTTTGAATTTTCCAATGTTGTTCCCCTGTTATGATCTCAACATGATCCCCAGGGGCGGTGATCTCCTTCTCTTTCCATATGTGGTCAGCCACACCTGATTTTCTACTTCCCCTCGGCGTTACAGCTTTCTAGTGTTCTTGAAGCCTTACCTTGAGGGGGCAGCCTGTCTCCCTTTTATATTTGCTCCATATATCTTTACATTTTTCAATTTATGTGTGTCTAACATACATTTATGCAGTGCTGAAAAGATAAACTTCCTAAAATCTGATCAAAATGTCCAAACATCAGAAATTTATTTTTCTTTCCTTGCATTTCTCATCTCTGGAACTTCTCATCTTTTCCAGTCATCAAATGGCTAAGGACACTACACATTTCATGCAAGATGGTGATCCATGGGTTAGGCAAAATGGTGTTCAAGTACAGCTATGAGTCACACAGTCACCAGACTCCTACTGAATAAGTCCACACCTTATTAGACAGATGAAAACTGCTTCCAGTGATGACTTGCTTCAAATTTTGTATTCAAATTGGGTAAAAATTACCCAGACAAAGATCGCAGAGCTTGTCACTTCTATACATGACAAATTGAAAGTGCTTAAAGACACAAAGGGAGTTCTAACTAAGTCTTTATGGATGCATTCATTAAATAAACAATGTTTCCTCCAAACTCTAATTAGCTGATTATTATCTTTGGTTTTCAAATTTTGATGTGTGTCGTGTGTGTGCGATACAAAAATAGTTTTATAGTATGCTATATTTATAGGTTAAAGTGCTCAATATCATGGATTAAGTGTATGTAAATTTGAAAGTGGGCAATAAAATCAACACCCAGCAGCGACAGTCTCTTTCATGAATTTAAATGCAATCATTCCTTGATTGCATTTGAACATGACTTCAATGTCCACTTGTGTGTGTGTGTGTATATATATATATATACACACACACAAGTAAAAAGAATTTTGTGGATTTAGACAAATTATTATAGTAATTTACTAAGTCTAGAAGAATCCTCATCATTATATATATATATATATATATTTGGTTGTGACCCTGGGTTTCACAAATGACATTATATTTATATAACACTTTTCACACACACATATATATTTATATATATATATATATATATATATATATATATATATATATATATATATATATATACACACACACACACACTAATAATATGTTTTGTTCCTAACTCAGTTTCATGCCTGATGTAATTGTCAGGTGCAGATTGAAAACTGACTGTTGTAAAATTTAAATGTTGATATTTATGCCATACTGTTATGATATTGGAGCAGTCCATTTATTCATGGGCAAAAATAAAAAACAAAAAAACAAAAAACAACAAAAAAAAAAAATATATATGCCCTTACATAAATCCAAATACAAACATTTACATATAATTTAGATACAAATATACACATCTAAGATATATTTTCAAATATATTTCACATGTACACACAAATATGATACATATATAACTACATATTTCTTTTTACTGTAAATAGTATTTCCACTCTTCAAGGGGTTTCAGATTTTTACTATAATGTAATTATTCTTTAATATTATTTTAGTTTGAGAAATTAATTCATGTATTATATATTTTAAATAATAGTTTTTGAATTTAACAGTTTTACTTTAATTTTTTTTTAATTTTATAGTTATGCAGGTTTCCCTAGGAAAGGAGATTTCATATACATTATATATATATATATATATATATATATTTTATATATATATCCCTCTCGTAGGTTGAGCACTTTGGAAGTAAGGAAATTTGTTGGCTGCTGCTATTAACACTAAAAGCTCTTTACCATGAATTGAGCACTCTGGTAGTGGGTAATGCTTATATATAACGTGTTAAAAATTCCTTTCTCCACTGCATGAACTGATGGCCTAAAAGAAGAGAGTCTCTGCAAGATGACAAATTGGTCAGGTTTCAATCTTGGCTTGAAGCAATCGCTAAACAGTTTCTCTGTGGATGTGTGTGTGTGTGTGTGTGTATATATATATATATATATATATATATAAAAATGGAAGCCTTATTAATAAAAACAAACAAACCAACACTTAATAATAACTTTGAACATTGACATAATATCTTGACCGTGTTTTGAAACAAAAAAATGAAAACATTTTATAAAACATACATACAACAAACTATTATTTATTTTAACAGTTAAAATATAACCCTTGAAAATGACTAAATGTATAGCCGAAAGCGCTCAGATAACAAGAAAAAAAACATTCGGACAGTTTTTATATCATTTATCATCTGAAAAAATAAAAAAATGATTAGATTGCATGAGAAATTGTATAAAAAACTAAATAAAAGCACCTTGTCTGTCATTTTCAATGAAATGTGCATGAAAGAAGGATTGCTGCCTAAATACACAAATAAATATATATATATATATATATATATATATATATGGTTTATCAAAAATACTTTTACAAACTTTGGGGGCGGGTTCCTCACACCAAAACAGGGACAAAAGTCTATATAACCATGTGTCTGCAAATCTTTCATTATCAAGTTTACGAAAGTTGGGGGGGTGTTGCCATGTAGACTATGGATTGAGGAAGACCAAGATCCATTCGTATGCCTGACCACAGAGAACACATTCAACAGGCTAAACTTTAAACTCAAAAGCCAGGCATTTACGGACATATACTTATATGGACTTTTGTCCTTGTTTTAGTGTGAGGAACTCACACACAAAGTTTGTAAAAGTATTTTTGATATGTGCATGTGTTTCAAAAGAATTAACGAATATTTTTATTACTTTAAACATTAGTTTTTGCACATACCTATATTTTAATAAATGTGCCATTTATTTTTTTCAAAAACAGTATTTTATTTCATCTACAGGCCTCTATATTAAAGAAAACTTAAAAGAAAAATATGCCCTCAGGCTGGATTTGCTCTCCCCCCACCACCTTTGCAGGAGAAATCTGTCATGCTTTGACGTGCTTGACTAGGTTCTATTTGCCTTTAAAGCATATTTTCTTTGTTCATATTTTCCCAAAAGCCATAATCAATGCAATGAATAAAAAAGATTATCTTTTTTTATCTGCATTGTACTTGTTTCCTCAGAGAAGTACGAGGCAGAATACATCAACAGTCTCACAACAGGTCTTTTCACCTAAAGGGGCTTATTTTCTCAGTGATACCTTCTAAGGACTTCACACTATTCATTATCAACAAAAGGCGACAACACGAATCAATACATAGCAGCAATTCAATTTATCTAACCTCATAAAGCAATGTTTATTTGTAGCTTTAAAGGTTTCCAGTAATCTTCTATGTGCCTTGTACCTTCAGGATGTTGCCAATCATGGCTCGCCACAATTTCCTGTCCTGCATAGCACTTAATAAATTTTGTTTTTTGTTATCTCTCCTAAACTTTGCCATCCATTTATTCAAGCTAGTTTCCTCTGTGTCTCTTGCTTTTGATCTGTCCTGTGAGTATCAAATTTTCCAAACCCACTTTCCTCATTACGTGCTCAAGAAATTTGGACTCTTTCTGATGTTACGCCTGTCTCTTGTGTTTCCATTTTCTCCATAAATTTGCCGTTGCTTATATGTTTGGCCCAAAAGATTATTCTCAGTATACTTCTGTTGCTTCAAGTTTCTTCTTCATCTTTAACAAGATTGTCCAACATTCACTACCATACCGAAGGACTGATATTACATAAAAGTTCAGTACACTTTTCTTTGTTTCTATTGAAAATAACTTACCAAATATGAGCAAGAGTGTTATTTCCTAATCCACTCTGCAAGAACACATCTTTAATTTCATTCCCAGACACATATCCGTCCATGTCTGTATCTGTCTTCTTGAAAAGGATGTCATAATTAGCCTTTTCTGTTGGAGCAACTACCCAAGGTACAGTCTGGAAACAGAAGAATATGTCAAAATAATTTCCGTCACCAAATACAGACTCAAAAAAAACAAACATCAAATTTTTAAATCATATCCTTTTTTAGAATTTATTACTTTAAATATTTCATTTTACACAAAATAATAATTATTTTTTTTAAAGTTTAGCTATCTATTTAAGCAAATTTCATCTTGCGAGGCTGCTTTGAAGTTTTAACAGGAAGTGAATTAGTATTCGAATTAGGCTACAGGAACTGCTACAAAGAAGTCAGAGCTAAAATCCAATTGTTTGAAAAGGGGCATCACTGATGGTTTTGAATTCAAAAGTCCTCTTCTTAGACTGACAACCAGAAATGGTTAAAAAAAGCTAGAAAGCCCAGTGTACAAATGGATAAGAAAAGAATGTACACAGCATTTAGGAGGGACGGAGTTTTAACAGTCAAATAAAATAAACATTGTCTATTTATCAAAATTCTAAGTATTTGCTATACTTTTAAAATGACACTATATTTAGTAAAAGGTTTCTGTCTGAATTTTTGGAATAAGGAATTTGCATTATTTATATTATTTACATTTGGACCAATATGCTCATCTTTGTTGTTTTTATCATATTTCAGGTGCTTGTTGATTCGAGTAACCTTCAGGGAATTTAAAATTCAACCCTTTATTTAATATACAAGTTAGACTCAGCAGAAAGAGTGCAAACAATAACTGAGCAGGATTAAATAAAAAACAAGATGAGATCTCCCTAGGCGTGGAATGTGGAATGAGAGAAATCTATCCCGATAGATTAAATAAAGAGTTCAATTTAAAATTCAACCCTTTATTTAATATACAAGTTAGACTCAGCAGAAAGAGTGCAAACAATAACTGAGCAGGATTAAATAAAAAACAAGATGAGATCTCCCTAGGCGTGGAATGTGGAATGAGAGAAATCTATCGATAGATTAAATAAAGAGTTCAATTTAAAATTCAACCCTTTATTTAATATACAAGTTAGACTCAGCAGAAAGAGTGCAAACAATAACTGAGCAGGATTAAATAAAAAACAAGATGAGATCTCCTAGGCGTGGAATGTGGAATGAGAGAAATCTATCGATAGATTAAATAAAGAGTTCAATTTAAAATTCAACCCTTTATTTAATATACAAGTTAGACTCAGCAGAAAGAGTGCAAACAATAACTGAGCAGGATTAAATAAAAAACAAGATGTGATCTCCTAGGCATGGAATGTGGAATGAGAAAATCTATCCCCATAGATTAAATAAAGAGTTCAATTTAAAATTCAACCCTTTATTTAATATACAAGTTAGACTCGGCAGAAAGAGTGCAAACAATAACTGAGCAGGATTAAATAAAAAACAAGATGTGATCTCCCTAGGCATGGAATGTGGAATGAGAGAAATCTATCCCCATAGATTAAATAAAGAGTTCAATTTAAAATTCAACCCTTTATTTAATATACAAGTTAGACTCAGCAGAAATGCAAGCAGAAAGAGTGCAAACAATAACTGAGCAGGATTAAATAAAAAAACAAGATGTGATCTCCCTAGGCATGGAATGTGGAATGAGAGAAATCTATCCCATAGATTAAATAAAGAGTTCAATTTAAAATTCAACCCTTTATTTAATATACAAGTTAGACTCAGCAGAAAAGTGCAAACAATAACTGAGCAGGATTAAATAAAAAACAAGATGAGATCTCCCTAGGCATGGAATGTGGAATGAGAGAAATCTATCCCCATAGATTAAATAAAGAGTTCAATTTAAAATTCAACCCTTTATTTAATATACAAGTTAGACTCGGCAGAAAGAGTGCAAACAATAACTGAGCAGGATTAAATAAAAAACAAGATGAGATCTCCCTAGGCGTGGAATGTGGAATGAGAGAAATCTATCCCGATAGATTAAATAAAGAGTTCAATTTAAAATTCAACCCTTTATTTAATATACAAGTTAGACTCAGCAGAAAGAGTGCAAACAATAACTGAGCAGGATTAAATAAAAACAAGATGAGATCTCCCTAGGCATGGAATGTGGAATGAGAGAAATCTATCCCCATAGATTAAATAAAGAGTTCAATTTAAAATTCAACCCTTTATTTAATATACAAGTTAGACTCAGCAGAAAGAGTGCAAACAATAACTGAGCAGGATTAAATAAAAAACAAGATGAGATCTCCCTAGGCGTGGAATGTGGAATGAGAGAAATCTATCCCATAGATTAAATAAAGAGTTCAATTTAAAATTCAACCCTTTATTTAATATACAAAGTTGAACTCAGCAGAAAGAGTGCAAACAATAACTGAGCAGGATTAAATAAAAAACAAGATGAGATCTCCCTAGGCGTGGAATGTGGAATGAGAGAAATCTATCCCCATAGATTAAATAAAGAGTTCAATTTAAAATTCAACCCTTTATTTAATATACAAGTTAGACTCAGCAGAAAGAGTGCAAACAATAACTGAGCAGGATTAAATAAAAAACAAGATGAGATCTCCTAGGCATGGAATGTGGAATGAGAGAAATCTATCCCCATAGATTAAATAAAGAGTTCAATTTAAAATTCAACCCTTTATTTAATATACAAGTTAGACTCAGCAGAAAGAGTGCAAACAATAACTGAGCAGGATTAAATAAAAAACAAGATGAGATCTCCCTAGGCATGGAATGTGGAATGAGAGAAATCTATCCCCATAGATTAAATAAAGAGTTCAATTTAAAATTCAACCCTTTATTTAATATACAAGTTAGACTCAGCAGAAAGAGTGCAAACAATAACTGAGCAGGATTAAATAAAAAACAAGATGAGATCTCCCTAGGCATGGAATGTGGAATGAGAGAAATTATCCCCATAGATTAAATAAAGAGTTCAATTTAAAATTCAACCCTTTATTTAATATACAAGTTAGACTCAGCAGAAAGAGTGCAAACAATAACTGAGCAGGATTAAATAAAAAACAAGATGAGATCTCCCTAGGCGTGGAATGTGGAATGAGAGAAATCTATCCCCATAGATTAAATAAAGAGTTCAATTTAAAATTCAACCCTTTATTTAATATACAAGTTAGACTCAGCAGAAAGAGATTAAATGCAAACAATAACTGAGCAGGATTAAAAAAAAACAAGATGAGATCTCCTAGGCATGGAATGTGGAATGAGAGAAATCTATCCCCATAGATTAAATAAAGAGTTCAATTTAAAATTCAACCCTTTATTTAATATACAAGTTAGACTCAGCAGAAAGAGTGCAAACAATAACTGAGCAGGATTAAATAAAAAACAAGATGAGATCTCCCTAGGCGTGGAATGTGGAATGAGAGAAATCAGATTATTCCATAGATTAAATAAAGAGTTCAATTTAAAAATTCAACCCTTTATTTAATATACAAGTTAAACTCAGCAGAAAGAGTGCAAACAATAACTGAGCAGGATTAAATAAAAACAAGATGAGATCTCCCTAGGCGTGGAATGTGGAATGAGAGAAATCTATCCCCATAAAAGATTAAATAAAGAAAGAGTTCAATTTAAAATTAAAAACCCTAGCGTGAATGTGGAATTTATTTAATATAAAGAGTTCAATTTAAAATTAGACTCAGCAGAAAGAGTGCAAACAATAACTGAGCAGGATTAAAAAAAAACAAGATGAGATCTCCTTATTTAGGCGTGGAATGTGGAATGAGAGAAATCTATCCCCATAGATTAAATAAAGAGTTCAATTTAAAATTCAACCCTTTATTTAATATAAGTGCAAACAATAAAGTTAGACTCAGCAGAAAGAGTGCAAACAATAATTAAATAAAGAAAAATTCAACCCTTTATTTAAAACAAAGACTGAGCAGGATTAAATAAAAAACAAGATGAGATCTCCTGAGGCGTGGAATGTGGAATGAGAGAAATTATCTCATAGATTAAATAAAGAGTTCAATTTAAAATTCAACCCTTTATTTAATATATACAAGTTAGACTCAGCAGAAAGAGTGCAAACAATAACTGAGCAGGATTAAATAAAAAACAAGATGAGAAAAAAGGCGTGGAATGTGGAATGAGAGAAATCTATTCTCATAGATTAAATAAAGAGTTCAATTTAAAATTCAACCCTTTATTTAATATACAAGTTAAAAAACAAGATGAGACTCAGCAGAAAGATTAAAAACAATAACTGAGCAGGATTAAATAAAAAACAAGATGAGATCTAAATGGAATGTGGAATGTAAAGAGGAATGAGAGAAATCTAACTGAGCAGGATTAAATAAAAAACAAGATAGATTAAATAAAGAGTTCAATTAAAAAAAAATTAAAATTCAACCTTTATTTAATATACAAGTTAGACTCAGCAGAAAGAGTGCAAACAATAACTGAGCAGGATTAAATAAAAAACAAGATGAGATCTCCCTAGGCGTGGAATGTGGAATGAGAGAAATCTATCCCATAGATTAAATAAAGAGTTCAATTTAAAATTCAACCCTTTATTTAATATACAAGTTAGACTCAGCAGAAAAGAGATTAAATAAAAAAACAATAACTGAGCAGGATTAAATAAAAAACAAGATGAGATCTCCTAAGGCGATTAAATGGAATGTGGAATGAGAGAAATTATCTCATAGATTAAATAAAGAGTTCAATTTAAAAATTCAACCCTTTATTTAATATACAAGTTAGACTCAGCAGAAAGAGTGCAAACAATAACTGAGCAGGATTAAATATTTAAAAAACAAGATGAGATCTCCCTAGGCGATGGAATGGAATGAGAGAAATCTATCCCCATAGATTAAATAAAGAGTTCAATTTAAAATTCAACCCTTTATTTAATATACAAGTTAGACTCAGCAGAAAGAGTGCAAACAATAACTGAGCAGGATTAAATAAAAAACAAGATGAGATCTCCCTAGGCGTGGAATGTGGAATGAGAGAAATCTATCTCCGATAGATTAAATAAAGAGTTCAATTTAAATTCAACCCTTTATTTAATATACAAGTTAGACTCAGCAGAAAGAGTGCAAACAATAACTGAGCAGGATTAAATAAAAAACAAGATGAGATCTCCCTAGGCGTGGAATGTGGAATGAGAGAAATCTATCCCATAGATTAAATAAAGAGTTCAATTTAAAATTCAACCCTTTATTTAATATACAAGTTAGACTCAGCAGAAAGAGTGAGCAGGATTAAATAAAAACAAATAACTGAGCAGGATTAAATAAAAAAACAAGATGAGATCTCCCTAGCAGCATGGAAGATGGAATGTGGAATGAGAGAAATCTATCTCCCCATAGATTAAATAAAGAGTTCAATTTGAAATTCAACCCTTTATTTAATATACAAGTTAGACTCAGCAGAAAGAGTGCAAACAATAACTGAGCAGGATTAAATAAAAAACAAGATGAGATCTCCCTAGGCGTGGAATGTGGAATGAGAGAAATCTATCCCCATAGATTAAATAAAGAGTTCAATTTAAAATTCAACCCTTTATTTAATATACAAGTTAGACTCAGCAGAAAGAGTGCAAACAATAACTGAGCAGGATTAAATAAAAAAACAAGATGAGATCTCCTAGGCGTGGAATGTGGAATGAGAGAAATCTATCTCATAGATTAAATAAAGAGTTCAATTTAAAATTCAACCCTTTATTTAATATACAAGTTAGACTCAGAAAGCAGAAAGATAACTGAGCAAACAATAACAAGATGAGCAGGATTAAATAAAAAACAAGATGAGATCTCCCTTTATTTAATAGGCATGGAAATGTGGAATGAGAGAAATAAAAACTATCCCCATAGATTAAATAAAGAGTTCAATTTAAAATTCAACCCTTTATTTAATATACAAGTTAGACTCAGCAGAAAGAGTGCAAACAATAACTGAGCAGGATTAAATAAAAAACAAGATGAGATCTCCTAGGCATGGAATGTGGAATGAGAGAAATCTATCCCATAGATTAAATAAAGAGTTCAATTTAAAATTCAACCCTTTATTTAATATACAAGTTAGACTCAGCAGAAAGAGTGCAAACAATAACTGAGCAGGATTAAATAAAAAAGATGAAAACAAGATGAGATCTCCTAACAAGATGGAATGTGGAATGAGAGAAATCTATCTCATAGATTAAATAAAGAGTTCAATTTAAAATTCAACCCTTTATTTAATATACAAGTTAGACTCAGCAGAAAGAGTGCAAACAATAACTGAGCAGGATTAAATGGAAAAAAACAAGATGAGATCTCCCTAGACCAGCGTGGAATGTGGAATGAGAGAAATCTATCCCATAGATTAAATAAAGAGTTCAATTTAAAATTCAACCCTTTATTTAATATACAAAGTTAGACTCAGCAGAAAGAGTGCAAACAATAACTGAGCAGGATTAAATAAAAAAACAAGATGAGATCTCCCTAGGCATGGGAATGTGGAATGAGAGAAATCTATCCCATAGATTAAATAAAGAGTTCAATTTAAAATTCAACCCTTTATTTAATATACAAGTTAGACTCAGCAGAAAGAGTGCAAACAATAACTGAGCAGGATTAAATAAAAAACAAGATGAGATCTCCCTAGGCATGGAATGTGGAATGGAATAAAGAGTTGGAATGAGAGAAATCTAACTGAGCAGGATTAAATAAAAAACAAGATAGATTAAATAAAGAGTTCAATTTAAAAATTCAACCCTTTATTTAATATACAAGTTAGACTCAGCAGAAAGAGTGCAAACAATAACTGAGCAGGATTAAATAAAAAACAAGATGAGATCTCCTAGGCGTGGAATGTGGAATGAGAGAAATCTATCTCGATAGATTAAATAAAGAGTTCAATTTAAAATTCAACCCTTTATTTAATATACAAGTTAGACTCAGCAGAAAAAGTGCAAACAATAACTGAGCAGGATTAAATAAAAAACAAGATGAGATCTCCTAGGCGTGGAATGTGGAATGAGAGAAATTATCCCATAGATTAAATAAAGAGTTCAATTTAAAATTCAACCCTTTATTTAATATACAAGTTAGACTCAGCAGAAAGAGTGCAAACAATAACTGAGCAGGATTAAATAAAAAACAAGATGAGATCTCCCTAGGCGTGGAATGTGGAATGAGAGAAATTATCCCATAGATTAAATAAAGAGTTCAATTTAAAATTCAACCCTTTATTTAATATACAAGTTAGACTCAGCAGAAAGAGTGCAAACAATAACTGAGCAGGATTAAATAAAAAAAAACAAGATGAGATCTCCCTAGGCAGAAAGAGTGGAATGTGGAATGAGAGAAATCTATCTCATAGATTAAATAAAGAGTTCAATTTAAAATTCAACCCTTTATTTAATATACAAGTTAGACTCAGCAGAAAGAGTGCAAACAATAACTGAGCAGGATTAAATAAAAAACAAGATGAGATCTAGGCATGGAATGTGGAATGAGAGCATAGATTAAATAAAGAGAATGTGGAATGAGAGAAATCTATCAGGATTAAATAGATTAAATAAAGAGTTCAATTTAAAATTCAACAACTTTTTATTTAATATACAAGTTAGACTCAGCAGAAAGAGTGCAAACAATAACTGAGCAGGATTAAATAAAAACAAGATGAGATCTCCCTAGGCGTGGAATGTGGAATGAGAGAAATTTATTCTCATAGATTAAATAAAGAGTTCAATTTAAAATTCAACCCTTTATTTTAATATAAGTTAGAAGAAAGAGTTAAAAAACTCAGGCATGGCATAGATTAAATAAAGAAGAGTGCAAACAATAACAAGATGAGATCTCCCTAGGCGCGGAATGTGGAATGAGAGCAGATTAAAAGAGTTCAATTTAAAATCAACCCTTTAAAATAACAAGTTAGATGAAAGATCAATAACTGAGCAGGATTAAATAAAAACAAGATGAGATGTGGAATGAATGAGAGAAATTTATCCCCATAGATTAAATAAAGAGTTCAATTTAAAATTCAACCCTTTATTTAATATACAAGTTAGACTCAGCAGAAAGAGTGCAAACAATAACTGAGCAGGATTAAATAAAAAACAAGATGAGATCTCCTAGGCGTGGAATGTGGAATGAGAGAAATCTATCTCATAGATTAAATAAAGAGTTCAATTTAAAATTCAACCCTTTATTTAATATACAAGTTAGACTCAGCAGAAAGAGTGCAATAAACAGGATTAAATAAAACTGAGCAGGATTAAATGAAAAAACAAGATAAATAAAGAGATCTCGAGACTCAGCGTGGAATGTGGAATGAGAATGAGAGAAATCTATCCCCATAGATTAAATAAAGAGTTCAATTTGAAATTCAACCCTTTATTTAATATACAAGTTAGACTCGGCAGAAAGAGTGCAAACAATAACTGAGCAGGATTAAATAAAAAACAAGATGAGATCTCCCTAGGCGTGGAATGTGGAATGAGAGAAATCTATCCCCATAGATTAAATAAAGAGTTCAATTTGAAATTCAACCCTTTATTTAAATATAGACAGCAGAAAGACAAACAATAACTGAGAAGGATTAAATAAAAAACAAGATGAGACTGCGGAATGTGGATTGAGAGAAATATCCCTCATAGATTAAATAAAGAGTTCAATTTAAAATCAACCCTTTATTTAAGGCTGTTAGACTCGGCAGAAAGAGTGCAAACAATAATGAGCAGGATTAAATAAAAAACAAGATGAGATCTCCCCGGAATGTGGAATGAGAGAAATTATAGATTAAATAAAGAGTTCAATTTAAAATTCAACCCTTTATTTAATATACAAGTTAGACTCAGCAGAAAGAGTGCAAACAATAACTGAGCAGGATTAAATAAAAAACAAGATGAGAACGTGGAATAATGAGAGCATAGATTAAATAAAGAGTTCAATTTAAAATTCAACCCTTTATTTAAAATGTTAGACAGAAAGAGTGCAAATAACTGAGCAGGATTAAATAAAAACAATCTCATAGATTAAATAAAGAGTTCAATTTAAAATTCAACCCCTCGCAGAAAGAGTGCAAACAATAACTGAGCAGGATTAAAAAAACAAGATGAGATCTCCTAGGCGTGGAATGTGGAATGAGAGAAATTATCTCATAGATTAAATAAAGAGTTCAATTTAAAATTCAACCCTTTATTTAATATACAAGTTAGACTCGGCAGAAAGAGTGCAAACAATAACTGAGCAGGATTAAATAAAAAACAAGATGAGATCTCCTCGGAATGTGGAATGAGAGAAATTATTCCATAGATTAAATAAAGAGTTCAATTTAAAATTCAACCCTTTATTTAATATACAAGTTGGCAGAAAGAGTGGAATGAGAGGATTAAATAAAAAACAAGATGAGATCTCGTGGAATGTGGAATGAGAGAAATTATCTCCCATAGATTAAATAAAGAGTTCAATTTGAAATTCAACCCTTTATTTAATATACAAGTTAGACTCAGCAGAAAGAGTGCAAACAATAACTGAGCAGG
Organism: Acanthosepion pharaonis; assembly: GCA_903632075.3. Classification (NCBI taxonomy): domain Eukaryota; kingdom Metazoa; phylum Mollusca; class Cephalopoda; order Sepiida; family Sepiidae; genus Acanthosepion; species Acanthosepion pharaonis. The sequence goes on from CAHIKZ030005377.1 coordinate 1,312,687, forward strand.
ATTAAATAAAAAACAAGATGAGATCTCCTAGGCGTGGAATGTGGAATGAGAGAAATCTATCCCCATAGATTAAATAAAGAGTTCAATTTAAAATTCAACCCTTTATTTAATATACAAGTTAGACTCAGCAGAAAGAGTGCAAACAATAACTGAGCAGGATTAAATAAAAAACAAGATGAGATCTCCTAGGCGTGGAATGTGGAATGAGAGAAATCTATCCTCATAGATTAAATAAAGAGTTCAATTTAAAAATTCAACCCTTTATTTAATATACAAAGTTAGACTCAGCAGAAAGAGTGCAAACAATAACTGAGCAGGATTAAAAAAAAACAAGATGAGATCTCCCTAGGCGTGGAATGTGGAATGAGAGAAATCTATCCATAGATTAAATAAAGAGTTCAATTTAAAATTCAACCCTTTATTTAATATACAAGTTAGACTCAGCAGAAAGAGTGCAAACAATAACTGAGCAGGATTAAATAAAAACAAGATGAGATCTCCTAGGCGTGGAATGTGGAATGAGAGAAATTATCCCATAGATTAAATAAAGAGTTCAATTTAAAATTCAACCCTTTATTTAATATACAAGTTAGACTCAGCAGAAAGAGTGCAAACAATAACTGAGCAGGATTAAATGGAAAAAAAACAAGATGAGATCTCCTAGGCGTGGAATGTGGAATGAGAGAAATTATCCCGATAGATTAAATAAAGAGTTCAATTTAAAATTCAACCCTTTATTTAATATACAAGTTAGACTCAGCAGAAAGAGTGCAAACAATAACTGAGCAGGATTAAATAAAAAACAAGATGAGATCTCCCTAGGCGTGGAATGTGGAATGAGAGAAATCTATCCCATAGATTAAATAAAGAGTTCAATTTAAAATTCAACCCTTTATTTAATATACAAGTTAGACTCAGCAGAAAGAGGCAAACAATAACTGAGCAGGATTAAATAAAAACAAAAACAAGAATGTGGAATGAGATCTCCTAGATTAAATAAAGAGCGTGGAATGTGGAATGAGAGAAATCTATCAGGATTAAATAAAAAACAAGATGAGATTAAATGGAAAAGAAAGTTCAATTTAAAAATTCAATTTAAAATTTTATTTAATATACAAGTTAGACTCAGCAGAAAGAGTGCAAACAATAACTGAGCAGGATTAAATAAAAACAAGATGAGATCTCCCTAGGCGTGGAATGTGGAATGAGAGAAATCTATCTCATAGATTAAATAAAGAGTTCAATTTGAAATTCAACCCTTTATTTAATATACAAGTTAGACTCAGCAGAAAGAGTGCAAAACAATAACTGAGCAGGATTAAATAAAAACAAGATGAGATCTCCCTAGGCGTGGAATGTGGAATGAGAGAAATCTATCCCTCATAGATTAAATAAAGAGTTCAATTTAAAATTCAACCCTTTATTTAAATAAAACAAGTTAGACTCAGCAGAAAGAAAGTGCAAACAATAACTGAAATTCAAGGATTAAATAAAAACAAGATGAGATCTCCCTAGAGCGTGGAATGTGGAATGAGAGAAATCTATCCCCATAGATTAAATAAAGAGTTCAATTTGAAATTCCTTGGAAAAAATTATCTAAACTGACAAGTACCTGAAGAAAACTGTAGGGCACAAGAACTGAAACTTGATAATAACAACAAAGATGAGGACATTTATTTAAATGTAAATTAATAAAAAAAATACTTTTAAGAAATATTTGAGAACCACCAAAAAAAAAAAAAAAATGCCTAAGTACACAGTTAATAGTAATATGAATAAATACAGAAACGATGTAAAGGGTGGTCTAAAAGTCTTGTCACTCCCTAGCAAAAAAGTAATGAGAACAATAGAAGAACAATTAAGACAGTAATACAAAGCACATGTACTGGAATCAGTTTATTCACTTTCATTGACACTGACACACAGTGAGAGGGTCTGTATGAACATCATTTTCAGGGAGTGACAAGAATTTCAGACCACACTCTACTATAATATGAATAAATACAGAAACGATGTAACGGGTGGTCTAAAAGTCTTGTCACTCCCTAGCAAAAAAAAAAAAAAAAAAAAAAAAAAAGTAATGAGAACAATAGAAGAACAAGTAATACAAAGCACATTTACTGCATTTAGTTTATTCACTTTCATTGATGCTGTCGCACATCGAGAAGGTCTGTATGAACATCCATCCTTTTCGTGGCACAAAATGATGCAGTGCCATGTCCTGTGTGATATTTTACGAAGCTGTGCCTTGTTGATTATTGCAAAGGCTCTCTGAACAGCATCTTTCAACTGATGTGTATTTTGGTATCATCCATGTGAAACTCTCTCCTTGATAATACCCCACAGAGCATTGAAATGGAAAAATTATGTAGGGGGTGACAAGACTTTTGAACCATCCTGTAGAACCAGTTTTCAGATCTTTTTAAACTAATTTTCAATTTTTTTTTTTTTTTAAAAACTGTCTTTAGATAATAAAAATAATAACAGTAAGGAAATTCAGCATGAGAAGTCTACATCAAAGGCAGAACAAATAACAATCTCTATAGCAACTATTATATAAATACACATACGGAAAATCTGATAAAGCTGGATAATGAAAGAAAAACTGGTATGAATAATGAATACACAAATTTCTAAATGTAAGCCGACTCATTCAATTGAATCATTCATAGTTTATATTAACTTTTTATATTTTGGTTACAACTGACTCGGAATGGATGTGAGAAACCTCCCCTACCCAAATTTACAGACAAATCCTAACCAATAAAATGTACAGTTCTCAATCTTATCACCACATTTTTTTTTTCTTTTTGCTTTAAAGTCAAAACACTATAATCACTTGACTGTATCCCTTTTGTCTGTGAATACTACTCCTGCTTTGTGAAATTTTTGTCTTATTACTGGGGCTTGGCTTTTGACTTGCATTATATATATATATATATATATAGGGAATTGGAACTATGTACATAGTACAATGAGTCATACCTGTAAAGGTCTGAAGTGGTGAAACTTAAGAGTTGGCTCATCTGAACATTTGCCATTCAAATAGTGACAGAGTCATGATAAGCTTACAACATTATGTCTGTGGGGAAAGAGGTTGCAGAATGGAAAAATAAGTCATCCCCACAAAACTACATAATTGATTTTGAACTCTATCAAGGTTAGAAAGTGATGGCATGAAATATCCGCCATAAGATTTTCATAAATTTATAATGAATTTTCCAGTAACATTCGATGTACCTACCAACAATTATTTTTTGTAATATTCCCCCTTTAAAATGAGGGTGGGAAGCTATATGAATGGGAACCTTGTATATTAACAAATATTGTTAACAATATCACCAACAAACACAGTAAAATGCAATTAAAAATTGCTGTTAGGTGACCAATTAGAATAAGTTGATCTAATATTGCATAACTTTTTCAGAATAATATTCCCATCTTTGGGGTTTTGATTAACACATTGCAAATAGATAACTTCATAGTCATCTTTAGGTTTTTGTCACAGCACATAATCCCCAAGTAAAATTCAGCAAAAGCTGTGATTCACAATTTAAAAAAAACAAAAAAAAACAAAAAAAACAAAAAAAAACAAAAACAAAACTTCAGCTCATTTCAAACGACTTAGAAATCCTGTCAATAAATCTTAGTAAATATCTTGTAATAATACGTGATACTGTCTACCAGTCTCCAGACATCTTCAATGTGTCATAAATACTTACTGTAGGAGACTCTGTTCTGGCTGGCATTCCATCAGGCAGTACTTGGATCCCTTGAGGAATCGACACCCGTTTACGTTTGGATGGAGGAACCAATTTTGGAGGCAACACTGTTGGTACAGGATCATTTTCCAATGTGCGATAAACGAGATGCATTGCCTGGAAGAAAGAGAGACAAAAATAGAAGTGTTTAATAAAAATTTTAAAAAACTTATTGTAAAACTTATAACCAATACTTTTCACTTCTAATATCATCAACATCCTCTGCAGCACTGTTTTGTTTTGCCGATAAGTGTAAGCCAAGAATACGCCAATGGGAATTCTTAGAGATTACACAACATCACTGGAAAGTCTGTCTCGTTCACAGCAGTGTGCCAAGGCAAAATTTGGGAATTTAAAAACTTAATAGATAAAATAGCAAAAACCATTAACTGATGTCCTTTGGTATTGAATTACATGTTTGAGTAGGTGTATATTTAGCAAGTGATTGAATGTATATATCATAGGAGAGCTGAAAATTTATCTATAAGGATAAACACAGAATAGGTTGTGATGATTGCCAAGGGGAATAAAGGTTGCCACAGTTCAATTTAATGTTGAAATTGTTACTTCCAGCCAAAATGAATAAAGGTTTTTTTTTTTTTTTTTATTTACAGTGGGGATTGCCAATAGCCAAGCAGTTGGCAGCACAGAAAATAAAATTGACAAGCAGTGTTCAAACTGCAACAGAAATGGTTATGGTAATACAGCCGTTTGCCTACAAGGAAATATTTGGCATTCATTGACTAATCAGCCAATACAGTTTTTGGTTGAAATTGATAAAACTTTTCTCAGGTAAATAGCTTTCTCAAATCCAGTTGTTACTCTTTCCAATATTGATGGGATGGGGGAGTTTCCTTCCTAACCTTCTATTTGAAGTACCATGGAAAGTCAACATTTTGATTATGCCATTATTTTCTCTGATATGTGCTATTTATTTTTAGTTGTTGCTGACAGTCCTCAAATGACATGGTTTCTGTAATTTGGTACAGTTTTTTGTTCATAATTCTGTAGCACCAGTCCAAAATGTTTAAAGAAGGATGGTTTTTGCCAAGACCCTCAGGCTTCACACAGTCAGAGACAGTTTTAACCATTGATCTTAGCCGACAGTTTAGATATTTCTGAATGTGTTTGGTGCCATGCCTGACATCCATATGAAAGTTTTGATCTGATGAAACTATTTAAGAACATGAGTTTTCCGCTTGATGTTTTGGCTTTGTAACAATTTATGGTATAAGTGAAACTACCCTTAGCTCAGTATATTCTATGTTCAGTTTCCATTTCTTCTATACTAAATTTGTTATAACTGATCCATAAGTGATGTATTTGAAGTGTTTAGTATTTAATTCCACATACTGAATTTTCATGATGGATCCAGTGTAGGTGCCATCACTGATTTAATTCTAGGATAATCTTTGTTCACTTAATTCTAACATCTTTTGGAATGTCATGAATACGAATAAATACAACATGGAAAAAATTTTTGATTAAAAGGTATCCACATATAGTATTTAAAAAAAAATTTATTAAAAAAAAATTTATTTTATTTTCAGTCCAATATTTGTTTTTTGAAGTACACAGTAAATAATTTCATCCTTTTATCAATAATGAAGACAAAAGTGTCCTCTTGTTTTGACAATTAAAAATGAAGGTAAAAAAAAAAAAAAAAAAAAAAAAATTAAATTGATCTTACAAAGGATTCTGATCAAAATTATTTTCATCCCCATACAGAACTAGAAAATTTTAATATTTTTAAAACTAGAAATTCAAACATCTTGTTAGCACAAAACATAACTAAATTGCAAGGCCCAGTTTTCTGGTACATCGAAACAGTTATGGCTTTTATAACAGAAACTATTGTTTTATACTGAGAATACTCATAACTAGAGCATTTTATTCTACAATTATTGGCCACTTTTGCAACAAAGTGTCAACAAAATTCTATATAATTTTAATATGAAGTATTTTTATTTTTCTTACATGACATCAAACTAAGCAAATATGAAGATGCTGAGGGCTTGCAATGAATAAAACAAACTTACCACAGCAAACTCATCCTTATCAAGAAAACCATCTTTATCTACATCACTGAGATCCCAAATACGACCTAGAATATCCACAGGAAGTTTAGAATTGAGTAGCACCTGAAAAAAAAAAAAATAAAAGAAAAATTGGGTTAAAATAAAATTGAAAGCAGCTGGAATTTCTGGAGACCAAAAATTGTACCATTCTTGTGTATCATATAGTACTAGAAATAAACATGAAAATTTCAGTTTTCTTATTTGAATTTCATGATTTTTTTATTCTTTTTATTAATGATTAATTAAGCTTATGGTGAGTTTTATGACAATAAAATATCTGTAAAAATTTCCCATTACCACATCATTAATTATTTGAGCTTAACTTAAAAATGAAGAGATTTGAAATTGTCAACTTTTTCCATTTTGCTGAAACAGACTTTAAACATCTATCATCCCTTCCTCCTATTTTCTCACAGAAACCAATTCTGTCATTTGACATGATCAAAACAGAATAGGCCATTATTTATGACGTATTGGCAGAGTGTAACAGTCGTGTTAACTAAGGTTCAAAATAATGCCTAATTGGGGAATGCATGGAAAAAAAACAAAAAAAAAAAAAAGAAATCATTGCTGATATGTTTTATTTTTATTGAAACCATTTTATTTATACTATTTACATTGTTCTGTTGTCCTCATCTTTAGTGCCATATTAACATTTCATCCATTGTACATTATGACCTTCTTCAGGTGATATAACATTTTATTATTTAAATACTATCTAAATACTATCCAAGGCTTGACTATATAATTAATACATCATTTCACGATAAATATTATTCAGAGGTAGCTTTGTGTTTCAGTTGTTATAATGGCAGATAAAAGTTTTGAGATGCTGGAAAAATTGAAAGCATCATTTTTAACTGGGCTATAAAAGCTGCTAATGTCGTTCACAGAATTCAGAAAGTGGAATCTTCGACAACCACTCATTTATGTTTTTGAAAAGAAAAATAGTCTTACCGGCTTAACTTTATCTCCAGATGCCAAACCATTAACTGGTTGCAGAGAATTAAACAATATATCATATTTTGCTTTTTCTTGGGGCTGAAAATAAAAAAATAAATATATTTTCATAAACAAAAATAAGAAAAAAATGAAAAAATCATTTTATATATATATATATAAAACAATAAGCTAAAACCTGAAGGAGGAATTTATTCCATTGCCTGTAATAATTGCCACAAAAAATACATAGGAGAAACGTCAAGGAATTTAAATAAATAATTATATGAACACAAAAGGGACATTTTACAAAACAATATGTCAAATGTGTTAGTTTCTCCACTGCAACTCAACTGACCACAATTTTGACATAAACAAATGCTCCTCTGATCAAAGGAGAAAATAATTCACTATGACATAAGTGTCTTGGGAGTGCCTTGATTACAAGGTCATCTACAATAAATTTGTGGTCTGGGTCATACATTTCACTATTATCACAGAGTTGGATACCTACTAACAAAAGTGATGGAAAAAAAAATCTAAATGAATTCAGCTATTATATATAGCTATATATATATATATATATATATATATATATATATATATATATATATAAATAATAAATAAAAAAAAAAAAATTTGTTATGTTGGTATGTGCAGTCATACCAACATAACAAATTTAGTTCAATGAAGTCCAAAATGATGAAACATGTCACAAGTAAAATTTTCCCACTTTGCCATACAATTTCATATATATATATATATATATATATAAAATCAAGAATGATAGATGAGGGTTCAATAAATTCTAAGATTTTAGCAAACATTTTGCAGAAGTAAATTGTTTTAAAGTGGTCAATTGCCTGTGCCCTGCAATACCTGCTCTCTTCTTCATAGCACCATCTCCTGTACTGGTCTACTATGTGTCACAGGATTTTTATCATCTTGGATATGACAGCAAGGCCTCTGATGAGAGATTTTGAGGAGCATGGAACCACCTCTTAATTGTTGTCTATCCTGACCTGGAGTGGTAGCACCTGTTAGGGTCCTAGCTGTGGGCAAATAATTAACCTCCCAAACTGTGATAAAAAACACTATGAAAGTATAAAAATAGATTTTTATACTAAAAATACTAGCAATACATTTTGTTTTTAAATATCAGCAATACATTTCTGGAAAAATATGCATTACCAGAAATATATACTTTATTAACCTATCTGCCACCATTACACTAAGATTTTTAGATTTTGCATATTTTAGCATATTATAGGAAAATTTATGACAAAGTGGAAAATTTTTTTGTGTAAATCATGATGAAGGACGTTGTCAAACTAAGGCGAGGCTGACACTGATGTGATAACACATATGCGTGAAGGAGAGGGGAGGCTAAAATTAACTTTTTTTTTTAAATATGTGTTTTGGGTATTGTTATATCCCAGGTTGTTGGGATGAACAAAAACAAATGAAAATAAAAGACTAGCGTATTTTAACACAAAATAAAATAACTTTTATTCATTTACTGCCAGAGAAAATCAAGGATTTGTTTGGATTGAAACCATGAATTCCACATGTGTGTCAGCTTGTCACCATATTGAAATCAGAAATACATTGCTGATCTCCCAGATAAGGGAAGTAATTCCATTGTATTTTGAGATTCTTCTTTATAGGGTAAGTAAGCATCAGCTAATGGATTTCATTTAGTTTCTTTTTGTGTATGTTTTTATCACCTTTTTATTAAATATCCGATATTGTGATAATAGATCAGCCAAGAAAGAATTTTTTTTTTCCACTTCATCATATTTTCTTAAAATTATTCTTGATATATAAAAATCTTTTTCCATACCAAATTACACAAAATTGATATGACTATATAAATTATGTCAACACAATTTAGATCTTACTATATAAAATGCCAACTATTTTCATTTTCAATTTTTTAATGAAATATGTTGAATTTCAATTTTATTGTTTATCATGATAAATGCATCTAAAATAAATTATTCAGTTGAACTAGCTTGGATATTCAGGAGTCTATCACACCAACCATCACGATCCTGCATCAAAGTAGGAAGGTCATTAGAGTTGCATTCTGTGTCATAACATAGTTGGTCAATGTAGGTGCTTACTGGATGATCAACCTGTCTTGCTCCATGGCTACGTGTCCAGAGCAGTGGATCACTTGCAAGCTCTTGTTTTGCTCACAAGCAGTGTCATGCAAATTGCATACATGTTAGATTTTAGAAATATCAGGTATGGGTGCATAGAGTTGTGATTTAGTTGTATGTTGCCCCCAGGAGATGTTAAGTATAACTCTCAGCATCAAGCTTAGACTCTAGGGTTTTAATGTCCAAGAAGTGGCACCATACATTACATGAGAATTGGTTGCTCATTGCCTTTTTCCATGATATTGCCACTCAGATAAAATCTATTTAGATATCTTACTAATAAATGCTGCAAATACCATGAACTGGGAATGTGAGAAATGAGGAAGTTCTAAGTAAAACCAACCCTACCAAGAAACTACTAATGAAAATAATATAAACAGACAACTGAAATTTTGGAGATATATAAGACAAAGAAGGCTTGGAGAATTTAACACTCAGAAAACACATGGAAGGTAAGAGAAGCAAAGGAAATCAGAAAGTAACATCAGTTTATGCTAATGGAGGAAAAAGTAAGACAATATTGGAAAGGTGCTAGTAAACTGAAAAAAAAAAAAAAAAAATAGAAGATAGAAAGCCACTGATTTCCGATAGACTGAAGATATACCAATGACCAGACAAGGGAAAATGAAAGAAAAGGATATTTGTTTTTTTTATTGAAAAAAAGCAAAAACAAAAAACACAGAAGGTAATTAAATTTTTCAAACACCAGAGAGGTAAAACAAAGAGACCATCTGGTTTCAATTAGAACTGAGATTAAGTTATGGGCTATTCTGGAGGTCCAAGGTCCTCTTGGAAAGAAATAGATAATATTGTGTAACAGAGGGGAAGACAGACTCCTGACTGCAAGTTGGGTCAATTGATAAGGATTAACTTTTAAAAGCAGACCTGTTCCCAAAAGGACACATGTGGAGAATGAAAATCAAGTTTTTCATCTGCGAAAACACAATAAAAATTTCCCAAATCAAGGGACTGTCCCCTTCTTGCCACTTACTGAGCAAAGGGTTGATGAGGGGATAAAAATGATAAATTACAGATGCAAAAACAACCACACACAATGAGAAAGAATTTTGAACGATAATTAAAATTTGGACATTGAGCTAGACCACACCTAGCCCTTGGGGGACAGGTTTGGTTAGGTGATCAAGGAGGAGAGGGACCAGGTGGAATTTCAGGAAAGGCGGAGGATTTTCCATACCCCTCAGACAGTGATGGTGAGAAGCACTCGCACAAAGCAAAAAGGAGAAGGCCTAGGTAGAATTCTCGGGGGGGAGGGGGCTCCCCATATTTGGATATTTGCAGGGAGAGCCCTGATTGGTTGTTTTGGCACATCATGCCCCCGCCAAGCCCTTGCACATGAGTCCATAAAAACAGGACACCGAGTAGATGCAGAGACAGAGATGGCAAAGACGGCAGAGAGAGCATGTGATTTGCCGCCCTGAAGAATAAGCTTCCAAATTAAAGCCTTGTTCCAGAAGTCTTGTTCCAAAATCATAACAACAGTGCGTCACAATAATTGGGAAGGGTCAGTAGTTATTGCAACGAGAGGGTACAGGCCTGCTTAATCCATCAATAAGTGTACCATCAACTTTGTACCAAGGAAGTGTATATACTTTTTTTTTTTTTTTTTACTTTTACCCAACTTATATTTTTTTCTTCTTTCATGTGATTTTACTCTGACTGGACCAAACCAAGTCATTGATTCCAGTCAACCATTCAGACCAAGTCAGTCTTGCGATCAATTAATCACAATCACAATGTGGGACGAGACAAGACTTGGGCTGAAACAATCAACTCTACAATCAGCTGAAAGGATTAAAAATGAATACAGAGTGGCCAGGGTAGACACCATATTTGGTAGCCATGACTGGGATTGAACCCGAAGATGTCATAAAAGTACCACAAATAGAAACCAGGAAGTCTTATTAAGAGCAAGACAGGAAGCTGTGGAGAGTCATAACCACTCATGTCCTAAAGGAACATAGCATATAGAAGAGTCAGAGAGAGGGTTCAGTATGGTTATCAGGCATTGGTGTCAAATTGTTAATGAACAAGAAATTTAAAAAAAAACTTGCTTAGGTATGGGTCACATCTGTTACATATTTATTATTTGCAGCTATTAATTTTTTCCATATACTATTGTTCACATGATATAAGGCTTTTGAATCAAGGTGGAGGGTTATTGAATGAGATTGTTATCAGAGCATAAAGGGAGGAGGAATTTCACACCATATACATGATATGGAAGGTGCTATCTGTAAAGATACAAACTGGTGGGATAAAAGATGTAGTTTTTCTGAATATTTGCCATAGAAATAAAAATAGAGTTGTGAGAGGCTAACAACATTTCATTTGTGGGAAAAGGGTTGCAGAGTGGAAAATAATTCATCACCCACAAGGCCATGCAATCGCTTTTGAATACTATCAAGGCTAGATAAGGAGGACTAGGCAGCAATACTCCATCAGTGGACTGATCTGACACTTGTAAAGATAGAGCATGGCAGTAGAAGTTAGGTACTTTCTTCAGTGTTACAAAGAAATGACCATTCTTGCAGCATCATCTTTGGCAATATTATGAATATACGTATTCCATTTGTGGTTTGAAATGAGATTCAGTCCCAATAGAGATTCAAGGCAAGTAGTGTCATTGAAAGTAAAACTGTTCATTGGGACTAGAGTAAATTTAGGATCTGCTCAATGGTGATAAAATGTTACCAGCTTTGTTTTAAATGATACAAGCCAGACTCTTCTGCATTGAGTTGTTAAAGCTTGATCAACAGAGAGATCAGCTGTCAGATGCTGATCATGTAAATTTTTGGAATTGCAGTCATAAGCCATGTTATCATGGGCATATATATATATATATATATATATATATATATGAAAATGAGAGAGAGAGAGAGAGAGAAAGAGAGAGACAAACACCAATCTGAAGATTTTTTTCCTCCATTTTCTATTTAACACCATAACAAAAATCTGATGACAAATTTATTTATTTCTGCATTCGGAACAGACTGATTAATTAATGATTCTAACAGCTTTGCTTGTAGATTCAATGCAGACAGACACGTTTAAAACAAAAAGAAACAAGTTGCCACCAAGTGATTATACATTTATGATCTTTCACAGAAAATGTGCAATTTACCAAATTAAGGCATTCCGACCAGTTCATATAATCAGATTATGCCTGCAAGACAGACTTTCAAAGCTATGCCACTTCTAAAAAATGAAGCCAAGTGTCTGATTTTAGTGTGCTGTTGTGTAAGCAAAGTATTGAGAAAAAAGAAAATCTCTAGCTTCAGTGGATTAAAGTGCTGATTTGCTGAATTTGGTGACATAGTAATTAGGAGTTCAATCCCTGGGCCAGGCAGTATGTACTTGGACTCAGTAGAAATGGGTGAGCAATAACTGAGCAGTACTAAAAGTAATAACTGAGCAGTACTAAAAGTAATAACTAGATGATATCCCTAGACATGGGCAGTGGAACAAAAATAGTCTACCCCCATAGATTAAATAAAGGGTTCAGTTTCAGAATTCACTGTAGGCTACCCAGATTGATATACACCTGATGAAGGTTGGGGGCCATAATAGCCAAAACATTGTGATAATGACAACAAAGATGAAGATAATAATCCAAATATAAATAGTGAAAACAAAAGAAAAGAGTACTGAACTGTTATGAAATATCAGTCATCCTATAAGAAAGTGAATGCTGGACAATCTCACAGATGAAGAAGAGCCTTGAAGCAACAGAAGGATGCTGAGAATACCATGGACTGAACTTGTAAGTAACAACAAAGTTTTAGAGAAAATGGAAACAAAATGTTCACCTATAGTTAACATCAGAAAGAGAGAGTTGAAATTTCTAGGACACATAATGAGGAAAGAGAGCTTAGAAAATTTGACACTCACAGGACATTTACATGATCAGCATCTGGCAGTTGATCTCTCTGCTGATCGAGCTTTAACAGCTCAGTGCAGAAAAGTCTTGCTTGTATCATTCCAAACAAAGCTAGTAACATTTCATTACCATTGAGCAAGAAGAAAGCAGCACATAATCTGACTAATGAGATAATATAAATGGTTGGCAAAACAGGGACTAGGAGAGATAGTGAAAATACAGAATTTACTAAGAGCTACAAAGACAGGAAATTGTGGAGAGCTATGATCACCAACATCCTGAATAGACACAATACATAGAAGTTATTGTGTTTATGTTGTCCTTAAAGAGAAAAGATACAGGTTCCTTAAGTGACAATTTGGCATTTTTTTTTTTTTTTACATTATTTACAGTCAGACTAAGGTCCTCATCTCTGTTGCTATTATTACAAGGTTTTGGTTGTCAAACTCTCCAACTGGTTGTCCAACTCTTCTGTCTGTCATTTCATAAAAAAAGAAGTGAGATAAGGATTACTTTCAAAAATAATACCTTGTTTTTACTGGTAACTTCATTTTATTGTGTAAAACTTTAAATTTATCGATGATCCTCTTTGCTGGTCACAAAGCTAGCTGAATTAGAGGACTTACACCCCACTTCTTTTTCTCTCTTTATGCAAGACTATAACTTTTGTACCACCAAGAAATTATTTAATAATTACCAATTGGTGAATAAAATGTTATTTGTTTACTTCAATATTCAGTAGGTATATTTACACGACCTCCCCCACTAAAGAGGGATTTGACACAAGGTCGTTTTAATGTGGGGAGCACCGTAAATATACATATGGGCCAAGGACAAAAATTATTAAAATTTTTTTACCTAGCCTCCGCAGCCACCGTTACACTAGCATCAGCATTACACTGACCCAACCTCTCTTGCTGCAATGAGGAAGGTGCTAACACTGGGTTAGAATCCACAGGGCTGAACAACAACTCCCATCTAAAATGTGGAGAAACCTAGCTCCTCTTACAACACAGGAGAACAACTACGCTTCATTTAAACCCTCACTGGCTAATGGTTAACTTCAGTGTCAGAAAGTATTCAGTAATACTTTCAGTAAGTATAAACAAGAAAATAGGAGAAAAGTTTGATGTTTAATAAGATTAATGCCGTTAAAAAATTACTTCAATGTTGACATCATTTTTTACAATATAAGTAAAAAGGTAAGAAATAACTGGATCTTTTCTGCTAATTCACCCCAAATAATGTAAAGTTACTATTAAATCACCCCAATAAATTATAAATTTTAAATCAAAGAGTTTATTTGTTTTTTTTTTTAATTTTTGGCACAGATTGGGGCTTGGAATTTTTTACAATTTAAAAAAAAAAAAAAAAAATAATCTGTTTTTGATTTGTTTATCAGGATGAGCATGAACATAGACCCCCCACACTTAGAAATAGTGCACCTGAGTAATCCACATTTGTGGCAATCACAAAGGTCAACCCAACTGGAGTGCAATAGAAAGTCCTTGTTCTGGGAGAATTTGGTGTGAATTTTAGTAAATATAAATTCTTTTTACTTTGAGATGAATTAACAGAAATGATCCAAATAGTTTACATGTGGATTATGAAGAAAAAAAAAAAAAACATTAAATTTTCTATAAATTACATCTTAAAAAAAAAAAATAAAAATAAAAAAGACTCCTGTAACTAAATAACTCTAGTAACTAAAACTTGGAATTTATAAGCCACATAAAGTGTTCCTTAGAATAATATTCACACTATTAAATTAAATTTAAAATGATTTTTATTGGGAAAAAAAAAAAAAAATACTTTTTATTTCACCAAGCATATTAAGCTCTGCTCTAGAATAGATTTTGTGTATACATGTTTACTCTCAGCTAAACCCACTTCTGAAATAGCTAATTAGATCAAATCAATATTCTAATTAACCCACTTATTGCAGGAAGCAGTTTGTTTAAAACAATCCGGATTTATTTGTACATCTGCTCATGAGGCTAAATTGGGACAGTTTCAGTACCTGGGCATTTAGTAGCAAGTACTTAATTCATCACCCACCCACCCCCAAGAAAAAAACAAAAAAAACAAAGAGTCCCCAAATCCTTGACACTGGTCACTTATTGTAAAGGTCAGACATGGCAAAGCCGAACATGAGAAATAAGGAAATGAACATCTATCTCAAATGTCCAAACTCAAATTAAGAACGAAATCTCAATTCCAGAAAGAAAGTCTTAAGCTTCAAGTAGCATCCCAAGTGGGTTTTATTGTATCTGAAGACTTAATAGGATTCCAAAGCAATAGAAACAAATACACTTTCCACACAGACGAATGTAATACAAATTTACTTTGTAGGTCAAATGCTATTCATTCTTATTAAATGTGAAATTTTATTCATTTACTAATTTACCAAGATCATGGAAACTTAACATCAATATTTAAGCAACTATAATCCTCCTATGTCGCAGTGAATGCTTGACTAAGGTTTCTAGAATTTGAACATATTAGCACATCCTTATTTCTGATTCTATTCCTCAAAGACATTTTTCAAATTTTGCAGAGGAATCTTAAATGGGATACATCCGAGAATTGGACAACTTTTGTGGTAGATTTCCAAGTTTTGCATGTATATCAAGCATTTGAG
The DNA here is from genome assembly GCA_903632075.3 of Acanthosepion pharaonis. Lineage (NCBI taxonomy): Eukaryota > Metazoa > Mollusca > Cephalopoda > Sepiida > Sepiidae > Acanthosepion > Acanthosepion pharaonis. Next base: position 1,328,169 of record CAHIKZ030005377.1, read on the forward strand.
AGGGCAACAAAGTTATATCATTTGAGCTTTACTCAGAAACTAATCTTATTTGAAGACCAGACAGTATGGAGTCTTTTAAAGATGCAAGTAGTTTATCCAATACGATTTTTAACTTCTTTGATTATGCCACCTGAATTAGATTGAATGCTTTTAAGGTAAGCAAAGTTATCAACTTCCTCAATGTCGTCCTAAACTGTATCATGTCATCAACTTCTAAGTTCTCAATCCTTTGGATTTGTTTTTTTCTTATCCTCAATCCAAACATAGAATTAACTGCCTTCAATAAATCTGCCATAAAAAGAAGTGGTTGTGACTATGCTGTCCACAAAGAGGAAAGTTAAAAATCCTGTAAGTGACAACTTGGCATTTCTTCATTATTTACAGTCAGACTAATGTCCTCATTTTTGTTATTAGTATAAAAAGGTTTCGGCTGTTGAACTCTCCAACCTTCTTCTGTCTGTCATCAGATTATAGGGGGGAAAAAAAAAACAACAGATAAGGAGTACTTTAAAAGAGATACATTATTTAAGCAATAATCCATCAACATGGCAGTGAATGCTGGACAATCTTCTCACAGATAAGGAGGAGACTAGAACCAACAGAAACATGCTCTCAGAAGTAAATTGAGAATTCTCTACAGGTTGATGGATTTGGGGTTTTTTTATATAGTTTTTTTTAACCCTTTGTTGGTTACTCAAATCCAAAATATATTTTGGATTGTAACAATTTTTTTTGTTCTGAGTGAATATTGCACTAACATTTTTTTTTCTTTTTAGAGAAAAACCTGATTCTTCTAGATACAAGTCTTATTTAACCCATAGCTGAGGAGAGAATAGATGGATTCATACCTGAGGGTATTTGCATGTAAGTGAATGTAACGAACCCAGTCAGGACTCAAACTCAGCCCTCAGATTTCTCATTCTGAGCCACTATCCATTAAACCACCCACACAACCCAAGTCTTAAAGAAAATGGAAACAAAAAGGACACATAGAACAAAAAAGAGATAATTGAAATCTATTGGATACATAATGAGGGGTGGGGATTTCACAGTTTTTATGCTCGTAGGACATATCAAAGGCAAAAGGGACAGAGATAGGCAACAGGTCACCTACCTGAAAAGATTTTTTTTGGAGGGGGGGAGATGTTAAAAATGAACTTACAGAGAGCTACAAGGGATAGGAAGTTAGTTGTGAAGAGCCATGATTACTATCTTGAAGAAAAACAGCAAGTTGACAAAAAAAAGAAGCATAAGCATAAGAAATAAATGCAAGCAAGCAAATGATGAATGGCTCAATAAGAAGAGTGTTGAGAGAAAAAAAAATACAGAAGTTAGACATAGAGGTTATGCATAAGAAGATAAAAGAAATTGCAGGGCAGAAAATGTGCACCTCAGCAAGATGCATAAAATCTAAAAAGTGAATGCTCATGATAGAAAAGATAGAACAAATGTGAAACAAATACAGTGAAGAGCTGTGCAATGACAACAGAGGAGTGAAACCTAATCTAAAAATATGCAAAGACCCATAGTGTTAAAATTGGAAGTAAAATCAGTATTGACAAAGTAACAAGATCAGGTGAGATTGTAATCAAGACACTGTCAGCTTAAATCAATTTGGGGATCAATAATATTAACAAAATAATATGCCAATTGCAAAATATCACAAGACCTATCATCATCATCTTGCGGCCTCAGCCGAGATTGAACTCACTACACCTCTCCAGTATTCCCTGTCATAGCACCTAAAAGATCTTCCTTAGGGATCAATGTGTCACGTTTTATCCTATCTGGAAAGGTTAACTTGCATGATCGATTGACAGATGATGGGTGCCTCCAGAGTACAAATGATGACAAGTTCATCTGTGGCACGTGCACAATGCCCGGCGAACTGGACACGTCTCTTACAAACTAAAGTTGATACTCTTGGCAAGTCACCATATCACAAGACCTAAGTAGCTCACTCACATCACCTTTCATCCATCATAACCATTTTAACAGTATCTTAAGTGGCTGTCGAGGTTTGGGTGAACTTCAGTATTTAAAATATATATCTTCATAGTGATGTCAAAGAAACCAGGGAAAATGGATGCAAACTCCAGCAGAAAATCAGTTTAATAATCCACATAAACTAAACTTCTTATTGGGGATTCTAATAAATAGATCTCAGATCAGAAATTTAGCTATGTTCAAGTCACTGGAACAAGAAAAGCAATCTTTATGATTAGAATGCTATCAGAGCAATCAATAAAAATACAGAAAGGTCTATACCTAAGTTTCAGAGATTACACAAAAGGCATTTGTTAAGATATGACACCAAGACACACTTGACATAAGAGAAAAATTGATTTACAAGAGATATTCAAGTACTCCATAACCTTTAACTGGCAACAAACAAATATGCACAGATAACTAATTTTGTGAATACACAAAACTAGAATGAGAAACATCCTCTTGAGAATCTGTCTTACAAAGTGGCAGTTCTGGAGAAGCAGTTGTCCAAATGGAATACAAAGGCAATGAAGATGATTTCACACCAAATACATGGCATGGAAGATCCAAGCTGTAAAGGTATTAATTGGTGAAGCTAAGGATTGTAGTTTTTCTGAACATTTACTATAGAAATAGAGTAGTGAGAGGCTAGCAACATTTAATTTGCAGAGTGGAAAATAATTCATCACCCACAAGGCTATGCAATCACTTTTGAATTTTATCAAGGCTGGACAGACAGGACTAGGCAGCAATACTCCATCAGTGGCCTGATCTGACTCTTGTAAAGATAGAGCATGGCAATAGAAGTCAGGTACTTTCTTGAGTGGTACAAAGAAATGACCATTCTTGCAGCATCATCTTTGGCAATATTATGAATATATGAATTCTATTTGAGGTTTAGAATAAGATTCAGTCTCAACAGACATTCAAGGCAAGGAACTTCATTGAAAATATAAGTGCTCATCAGGACCTTTTACTGGTAAAAGATATGTATAGATAATGACTTTAGTAAATACACAAAACTAAAAAGAGAAGTAAGACAAGGATTGAATCCATAGAATGAAACAATCTTAAGACAACTATATGACTAATAAGGATTTATTATTGGCAGACATAACCTTAACAAAAATATTCATATGATACTATGCTGATGATAGAAAACAAAAGGAGAGAACTATTAGAAAAGATAGCAGAGGAAAATCAAGAGGGATCTGTTAACAATTTAAGAAGATACAATGTATGGTTGTTAGCAAAAGAGACAGCCCATACTTGCGAGCTAGACATTGCAAACAACAAAATAGATACAAAAATGTAACTATCTAGGTATTGTTAGTAAAAGACAATAGAAAGTATCTTATAAAAAAGGACACGTGAAAATAACAAAAAAAAAAAAAACTTTCAAAGATGAAACAAAGTATTAAGAGAGAGGAAAATGTCCCAAGAAAGAAAAAAGGGAGCTGAGTTGCTATCGCATATCTAATCTTCTACACAGCAGTAAATGCTAGGTAATCTCTTCACAGATGAAGAGAGGTAACAGATGTGGCTATACTAATAACTGCTGAGAATACCATAGACAGAACATGAAAACAACGAGGAAACTTTGCAGAAAACACAGACCTATAAGAAAATGATACATAAAGAAAGAGAGCTTGGAGATTCTAATATTTATGGTATATACTGAAGGCAAAATTGCATCATATGCAATTTCAAGTCAGACAACATTTTGCCAGAGTGCTATATATATAATTGGCAAGAGGATTCAACATTAAACAATGAAATGGAGCAATTTAAAACATAATTTACCAATACCACCTGAAGAAATCTTATGGTTGAAACCTAGGTAGTATAACCAGTAAATATTCCTATATTTTTTTTTTTCTAATATCATCTGCTCCACAGGTTCAATTTGAGTACTGAGCACTTTTTTAAATATCTGTTACCTGATCAGACATTGGTCTAATCAAAAACTTTATTATACTCTGTTCAGCAGTTGAGCATTTTCATCTATGGTATATTTTACAAGGCTCTAATCACCGACAAACCCTAACACCTTTTACCCATTTGCGTATTATCTAATCGGTGAGGATCTTTTTGCACGCTCTACTGTTACAAACGTTTTTGTAGTCAATAACGATGTAGGAATTCAAAATCCAGTGTTTACTCAAGAACATTCCAATACCCAGCAGGCACAAGTATATGCTGACTTTATTGAACAAAATTGAAAGCTTCCTTGCCAGTATGAGGTAGAAAGCATTGTTTGCACTGTGGAGATATGCTAATAGCAAAGAAAATGAAGAAATATTCCAGTTTAAAAGCAAGAGATAAATCCCTGCCATTGAAGAGCTTTGCTGGCTTTGAAAAAGACTTGCTTGGTGTGATAAGATAAAATAAGATTTAGAAGAAACAGAATCATCTTTCAAAGAAATTTGCGAAGGTGAAGAAAATAAAAAAAAGACACCAGAGATCCTAGTCAAAAGGCAATAAAACTAAAAAATATATATAGTATGAGCCCAAGGGCTTACAAAAAAAAAAAAAAAAAAAAAAAAAAATGAAGGATCCAGATATTACAAAAAAAATCACCAGCATTATACATTGAAAACATCAACAAAGAGGCTAAAGACATCATGGCCAAGCTGGGCATAAATGACAAGGTCAATATATTGTACGGAAATCAAGCTTTTCTAATGGTTAATGACCATAAAGATGATTTCGTTAACAGCCCTTCATTTCGCCTTATAAACACAACTAAAACTGAATTGGATATTGTAAGTCAGAGAATTTTACAAAAGTATATTATTACTTATTAAGAGTAGCCACACAAGCTAACCAATGGAAGGGAACAAATGAATGTATTGCCTGGTTTCATGGCATTAAAAACAAAGATAAGTGCATATTTATTAAATACGATATCAAAGACTGCTACCACTCCATACCAAAGAAGTGCCTGCTCAAGGTATTGGCATACACTATTAATATTCCACCCAAGCAGATTCATATAATCTTAAATTTTCGCAAATCATAATGGTGATGCATGGGTTAAGAAATCCAGCAATGGTGCCTTCGATGTCCCAAAAGGGTCGTTTGATGGAGCTGAAGTTTCTGAGCTGATGGCCCTATTCATATTGAACAAAATTAACAAAATCGTTCATGTTGACAGCCAGAGCCATTATAGAGATGATGGGTTACATGACAATCAAAGAGCAAATGATAAAATTAGGAAAATGCTTTTTAAACTCTTCCAGGACCTAGATTTTGGTATCACAGTCGACATGAATAGAAAAATGATACAATATTTGGACATGAAGTTCACGCTTTCAGCCATCACAGTGTCCCATATACAAAACCGAACACGGTGTTGAAGTATATAAACTCCAAATCAAACCACCCAGCAAGTGTAATCAGGGATATTTCGGATGGAATTGAGTGCAGACTGTCAAGAAATTCCTTTCCAAAGGAAATTTTTGAAGAAAAGAAAAAAAAGAATATGAAACAGCATTGAAAGAGAAGGAACACAAAACCATGTTAACCCTCAAACCTCAAATAAATCAGCAATTGTGGAATAGAAATAGGAAAAGAAATTTAGCCTCACTTTTAATTTGAAAGTAAAAACTAATACAGGGAAGATATTTTTAAAGTTGATTACAAAGCACTTCCCAAAGTCTTCCAATTTACACAGAATCTTCAATAGAAGTATGCTAAAATTGAGCTCTAGTTGTTCTAGCAATTTAGAAAATATAAAAAAAGCAAAATACAAGGAACTGCAAGATGAACACACAGAGCAGTAGCGCCAATAGTAACGCTTTCAATTGATGGGATAAAGGCAAATGTCAATTGGATGGTGCCTGTAATACAGAAGTGATCTATAAGGCAGAAGTAGAAGATGACAGCAGACAGACCCAGGTCTATGCACAGAAGGCAAATTTAAGCAAAAATGGTGCAACCATAAATCTTCCTTTAAATTGGAAAGACACAGGTACCACACCAAACTCACCAGCCATGTGAGAGAGTTAAAAAGAAAAAACAATAAAAACCCCAACATGATATAGAGTATCTGAGTGAGGTCAAGTTTTGCAGCATTGGTAGAAGTATTTACAAATTTTACCAAGAGGAAAAGCTGGCCATGGTGACATATCCAAACTGAGAAAAATGAAGGGGCAGAGTTAATGTCTGAAGACAAACATGCCAATAAATATATTTTGTCCCTGTACAAACTTGGATGAGAGTGAACATAACAATAATATTTTTTTTTCCAGTTCAAATTGCTATTGCCATAGCCCTCCTTCTTCTGTAGATCTTCGTGTTGTGTTGTTAGGTTTATAAAATATGAAATAGAGCATTTTAAAACATCATTTGCCAATACCACCTGAAGAAACCTTACAGTTGAAACCCAGGTAGTATAAACAATAAATACTCCTTTATATATATTAGCTCTGGATTTACATTGAGCTCTCAGGATTCCATCCTCCTTGGGATTACCCATACGGATTACCAAGTTTTTCATAACTTAAATATATATATATATATATATATATATATATATATATATATATATATATATTGCACACAGCATTTTTCTGTATATGAGTTATATTATCCTAGTTGAGTACCTGAAGGTCTTATTTTGCCACTGAGGCTAGTAACTAGCATTTGAGGCAAGTAGACCTTTCTTCCTCTGAAAAACTAATGCAACACAATCTTCTTTACCTCATTAGCCTAGGCTGAGTGAAGGCATGTGTGCATACTTGTTTGCATGGGTTTCCAGTTAATTTTCAAGTTAACAGAACATAGAAACATATGCAATAATAGCATAAAGAGATAATATATACATTTATAGAATGCATATGCTCTTATGTGAGCATACTAATTAATGTAAGAAAAAAAAAAAAAAAGAGATTAAAAAAACCAATAAAAATTAGTTTTAATTTGGGTACAACAAAGAAATTATAAAGAAAAAAATCATATGGACTAAATTGTCACCCACCTAGCAGTGTGTGTGTATGTGTGTTTAAGAGGAGTGGACAAGTGTACATATAGAGACATTTGTCTCCGAGGTCATGCTAAGATAAGTGATACTTAGATTGTTATTACAAATTAGTAGTTCCTATAAATAGCAGTGGTCAGTTTGGTTACCACAACTGATTAGTAACTTTATACAACTCTCGAGTGGGGAAAACTGTTGGTTTATATATCTAAATTTGTGATTTATCAAGAATAAAGTACTTTTAATTCTTTAAAAAAACAAATAAAACACCAAAGCAAATTCAGGAGCAGGGATACAAAACTTAAAGCTTCTAAAAATTAATTTTTTGATTGGTTGATTCTGCGTCAATTCTTGTTGGGTTATTTTATGTACAAGGCTCCTGGTGAGGATCAAACTCGATCCTCAGTAGTAATGGTTAATTTAATTACCTCATTGACCATTACTTAATGCTAAGGCACCCCATTATTTATAGTGGCTGTTTACTCAGCTGAGCTTAGATTGCCACAAGGCATCAAGTACCTACCACCTAGTGAGGACTAATGGTCAATGAGACTTGCTTCAATAGCCATTACCTAATGCTGCTGTACCTAACTTGGAAATTTGTGAGCATGAAAAACTATTTACATGCATACTTCTGTCATTATCTTTGTTTTTGTTGTTGTTATCAAGTCTCTGGCAGTTGTACCCTTCACGCTTCATCAGGTGTATTTCAGTCTGGGCAACCTACAGGGAATTTTGAACTGAAACCTTTTAATTTAATTAGTAGATTGTTCTTATTCCACTACCCTTGTCTAGGGATATCTTGTCTAATTTCACAAAATTCCTTGTAGGTTACCCAAATTGATATATACCTGATGAAGGCTGGAGAATACAATGGTCAAGATGAGAACAACAGTTCACATGATCTTTTCTCACTCAAACTGACCTAAGATTAACATCTTGGTTTTTCTTTTCTTCATTAGTATAAGAGAAAAATATTTTTGCCAATGCTTTGTACACACTTAAGAGCAGAGCCTGTTTAAGCAGAAGAATTATTCATGTTGCAATTAGTTTATGGACATAAGAATGTATTATTCAGACTAACATCCTCCGCCACCATATTGATTTTATCACAACATTCTAACCAATGTTTTTCAAGTGTGTGTTCTATAATCGTCTCACAGCAATTCTGTTTTAAATGCTTTCCGACTCACAAATCCAAGGCGCAGTTTTAAACATAGGAATACACATCTCTATAGGCGACACGGTGGATAACAAATTGGATTGAGGCAGCAGAGAACTAAGTTCGAATTTCAATCAAGTTCATTGGATTCACATCTGTGCTAATACACTTAGGAAAGGTATGAATCTATCTCTTCTAACCCCCTCCCCACCAGCTATGGGTAAATAGCAGGGCAGACTGGGTTCTATAGCCTTGGCTGGTAACTGGTCTAGGAAAAGGACAACTCTGAATTCAAAACCTGATGGCCTAGTGCAGGGACCAAGGATGGCCCACACCATATTCCGTGGTCTTCACCTGTCGGTTAAGAGCTTGGAGAGGGGATGGGCGCCGCCAAGTTATCTGAAATCCAACTGAGAGGATCATGAGGAAGAAGAATCAAAGTCTATCTTCAGGTCTCCCTGACAACTGAAGAAGTCAAGGATTTAAAAAAAAAAAAAAAAACAACTATTGAAAGCTGGAGAATACATTGGCCTAATTATGTTGACAAAACTAATGAAGACATTACATGGAAAAAGAAAATATTTCAGCATACGAAATATTCATATTGCTATAACAATGGAATATCTCATTACTAAATAATAAAACCAGGTTGCTAATACATCAATTCCCCCCAACCTATCATTGCATATTAGCTTTATTTTTTACTGATTTAAAATTCCAAGGGTTTATTTTTTACTGATTTATAGTTTCAAATGTAAATTTACCTCTCAGTCTTTGCTTAGATTGAGGTGAAGATTGCAAAACAATACAAACAATAATAAATAAAAATCAAAAATTAGTCAAGGAGTAACTCTTCATTTTCTGTGGCAGAAGCCCAATTTTAATTTTTTATTTTTACTAACTGGAAAAACATGTGAAAAATTGTAACATATAGATTATAAATTTACATGTTATAAATATATATATATATATATATATATATATATATATATGCTATAAAGATATATATATTGAGATAAATTATTAAAAAAAATAAAGCTAAAAAAAGGGGTAAAACACATAGTGCAATAATTCGTCAGTTTATCTCAGATTAATTTGCATCTACAACAAGCCCCACTACTGGGGTCTTGTGCCAGACTAGATAAACTTAGTAATATTTATCCATTAATAATTGTAGTCAATGGGTCCGGTTAAAAAAAAAAAAAAAAAGTTATCCCTGTCCATATAAAAGATTGGCAAAGCAGATTACTCCCATCACTTGGCCTTTTGGTAATCCTTGTAAATATAACAATAATTCTAACAAATTTTATGTACATCAAATAATCCAGTATAAAAAGAGATTCCATAAAAATAAAAGAATAAATAAATTGCATATTAATGACTAAACTTTGTAATTATATGTGTGTGTGTGTGTGTGTGATTAAAATAAATTAATTCTTTAGAAATTGATTTGTTTATATTTTAAATATATTACTGAGCAGATATGGGCTCCCAAGAAAAATAATCAGAGTGAAGGGGATGTGTTTTCCTTACAAAGGGAAAATAGAGTCTTGATTTCTATGACAGCCAATGAAATCATGTATGCCTGATCATGTATAGAGGGAAAAGGGTAGTCATCAGCACCTGCAGAACAAAGTGAAAATGCTGGAAAAGGAAGAACACCGGAGAGTTAGATGTCAGAAAAAATTAGCACAATACTAGCCTATGAAAACCTCATTAGTAGACCTAGCAAAAAAAATGAGTACAATATAGGAGCCAATAATATCATAAAGAAAGACAAATGACAGTAGGTCTTAAGTAGCAGAAGCTGTAACAAAACAGAAGCTTCAGTGAGTGTATTCAAGCATAACAAGCTGTAGCAGCACTGATTAGCAGGCAGGGTTTAACGCTCCAAGCTCTCTACACAGAATTGTCCCATGGAAAAACAGCCTAGTAAAGTGTTGATTCATGAATATGGTGACACAGTAATCATGTGTTCAAAACCTGGGCCAGGCAGTGTGTAGTTGGACTCTGTAGAAATGGGGGAGAGCGATAACTGAGCAGTACTAAAATAAGGTATCTGAAGACATGGGCAGTGTAATGAGAAGAACAATCTACACCCATAGATTAAATCAAGAGTTCAGTTAAAATACACTTTCTACAGTGAGCCCAGGGTAAAAATCAACTGAGTCAATTTCATTATGTCTTTAAGAAAGGACATCTTAAAAGTATATAATATATACAAATATATTAGAACAATGGGGGAGGAGTAAAACCGATTATTACTCCCCATATAGTGGTGAATCAAAAGGTAGGAAAAAAAACGCAGGGGCTAACACAATGCCACTCCTTGTTCTAAAGGAGCTCAAAACATATGTGCACAACTACTAAATAATTTTTTGTTTTTTAAATGGGGAGATGGGCTTTAAAGACTGCTAGAGAATCAGCAATATAAATCAGAGATTATATTAAGACTCAGCAGCATTCTGCTTAGTTTGCTTAGACTTAATATAAAGGATGTCAAGCACTCTCAAATAGTAGCCCAAATGTGCAAAGTTGAGTACTAAGAAAAAAAAAAAATCTGATTCCCTGGTAGATATTTTTTTTTTGTTTTTATTTTTAGCCATTTGTCATCAATTGAATCCTGAAGAGTGAGGGGTGATTTTTTTTTCCCTTTTATGTTAATTTCTTTTTGTTTTTTTGATTCAGTACTTTAAGGTGAGTAATAATTTATTTTTTGCTTATACTTAATCTTCCTCTCTTTCTCAATATATTTATATACAGTGTGCGATAGATAAATTATCATCTAAATTACAAAAAAATGAAGCTAACACAAATAAATCTCATTTTAAATACTAAAGAATAAATTTATTCAATAAAAATCAACATTGGCTTTGACCACGGTCTGCAGACGACTTCAGAATCTCCTGCAACTCTTCTAGACAGTCTCCTTGTTTAAATTGGTGAATGCTACCTTGCTTTCAGTTCAGTTTATCTTTGGTATTACAAAGAATTTTGTTGGTCTCTCACTCAACTGTGCCCCACACATAATAATCAAGGTGGTTGCAGTCTGGGGAGTTAGGTGGCCAGATGTAAGGTGAGATGTGGTTGCAGAAATCATCTGAGAGCCATGACTGGGTTCTCCTGCTTGTGTGACAAGCTGCAGAGTTCTGCTGCCAGACATAGGATCTTCCAGCAGCCACCCTCTTGACCCAGGGCAGCACTACTTCCTCAAGACACTTGATGTAGGCCTCAGTGTTGAGTCTGAGACCCTGTGAGAAGATGAATGGAGGCATAATGTCACCATCACTAGTGATCACTCCAAACACATTTGTAATCACCATTAGACTCATCCAAATCTTTCTGAAACCTCTGCACTCATCTCAGATTGATACCCAAACACTCTGGAATGCTCATATTGGAACATGAATGACAAGAAGTACAGTATGCCATTTCCAAATTTCTGACAGAGTGAAATGCGTCATGGTGCTCTTTTTCTCACAGATGGTGCCCAACTGACCCTACCATACTGTGCAGTTGACAAAATCAAAAAACAACATGTACACGCAAAATTAAAAATACAAAGAGGCAACAATTTACCCATCAAACCATGCATATATTAATATATGTATACATTTAAAATTTCCATTTTTAAAGACATAATGAAATTTTGTACCCCACTGATTTTTCAAGTTAATTTCATAGTCACATAAAATTTCACTGAATATATATATATATATATATATATATATATATATATATATATATCACAATGTAATTAAAATATTACCAGTTATGTTAATCAAAATTTCCAAGTGATTAATGTTAATTAGTGAGGCAAGCAAACCTATGTCTAAGAAGTGTCTCTCTTTGTTCCTAACATACAATAAAAGACATGATTGTTATGCATCTAAGTTTAAAATCCTTCTAAGTATTAAGTGACTTAACAATGTTACTGAGACAATTCCGCAAAATATGTAACTATAAAGACAGTGTATATAAATAGATATAAAGAATGGCTAATCTGAAACAATCATTCTGTTCTGATTTCAGGCATCACCAGGTTACCGATTTGCAGTTGAAGATGTGAAAAAAAATGAATAAAATAAACACAGTATGAAGAGCCATATATTTTTTGCATCTCAATCCTCCTTAGGGACAAAAGACTGTACATGGAGAGAAATATAGTGTGGCTCATTATTATCCTCATTTTTTTTCTTTTTTTTTTTTTTTTTAACTATATCATTCCAAACACTGGTAATCAAAATGGTTTTGAATGAAACATGTCAGTTTTAGTGAGAACCATTCTTCTTCAAAACTACAGAATCACAAAGAACTGTACCAAATGACAAAAACGACATCACTTAAGGACTTTCAACTGATGCAACAGCTAAAATGGATAGCACATGTAACGCTAAGAGAAAATAATGATATTGTTGCAGGACACTGTTACAATTATACAAAATGAGAATACACTTCTAATAATGAACCACAACAGAAGAAATGTGAAATAGATAGATAGATAGATAGATAGATAGATAGATAGATAGATAGATAGATATGAACGGACTGAGATAGATAGATAGATAGATAGATAGATAGATAGATAGATAGATAGATAAATAAGCCTCTGATAGATAGATAGATAGATAATGAAGCCTCTGATAGATAGATAGATAGATAGATAGATAGATAGATAAATGAAACGGACTGAGATAGATAGATAGATAGATAGATAGATAGATAGATATGAACGGACTGAGATAGATAGATAGATAGATAGATAGATAGATAGATAGATAGATAGATAGATAATTTATTCAAATGGTACATACATGCCCATTGACATTTCTACAGGTTTGTTTCTCAAAAGACAGCTTGCCACATTTTCAACAGTTGGCTGTCTGTCATCAAAAAGAGAGTTTCTAACTTGTCTGCCGAGGTGGAAATGATGCAGAGCAGTCATTGGCTTATTTATTGACCAATCAGAGGACTCATTACATGCTCATTACACCAATGCTGTGAAAGAGACCTCTGTATTGGCTAAGGAGCTGTTACAATATAATCAGGATTTTATGTTCCATACTACTTTGAACCAAAGGTTAGGAAGAAAACTAGAATGCTAGAAAGAGCAATAACAATGGACTTGAGAAACCTGAAAAACTGTTTTAAGAGAAATGATTTTATAAATTTCAACCAACAATAGTTTGGTCAATGAATGCTGAATGTTTCCATATAAGGAAATGGTTAATACTGCCATTACTATTTATGCCTTTCTCCAAAATATTAGCACAAAACTAACCAAGAATATATCATTTACCAACACAGTCTTGTGACCCAAGCAGTTTCCTTTTTAGGAATCCAATAATAACAATCCATTGTAATGGCAGAACTGAAAACATCCCATTCAAGAGGCTAAGGATCATGACCATCGCTAAACACTCCTCTCATTCATAATGATTTGTGGGTAAGACCATTCACTAGCCTCTTTATCCTGCTCGTAAAACACAATATTGATTACTCATAACATTAAACATTCCAAACAATTCTGAGATATATATATATCTTATATATATTGCTGGTTTGCATTGTATTTTATGATGCAAATCAGACATTTATCAGTTCCAGGAATAAAAAAAACAAAATTCTTATACTTATAAGAAAACAGTCAAGGAAAAGATATTTTGGAAACAGGTTCATTTTTTTCGTTTTAAGTTTATGAATTATTTAAGCATGAAGGCAGTAACTAAAAGTGGTTTTAGCATTCTGCTACCACTTGCTTTCAACGGCAATTTTTGTACAAACTAAACACCAAAGTGGATCACAGACCCTTGAATAATTCTCCATCTTCTAATTGGCTAATATATTAAAAAATACATTTCACCTGTTCTCAACTACATGTGAATTGAATCAACCTAGTTTATGAGCCCAGTTAAAACACAAATCGTGTCAAGTCATTTGGAGCCTGTCACATGATTTACATTACTTATAAATACATGGACACATCTTCACTCTTCCTTTCTCCTGTCTTCTCAGACCCACAGCAATGTAGCTCTGTGGAGAAATCGCATTTTGTCCCTTTAGAGGAAAGCACTATAAAACATCATCTCACACACACAAACATGTGCATACATATGAACATCTATGAACATTCACTCTTTCAACCTGAAACTGTTTCTACAAGGACACAGAAACTTATCAACTTCTAACAGTGAGATTTTCATCAGTAAACACCGTGTGAGCACATATGATTTTCAACAATTCATCTTAACCGATTTCATTCCTCTTCGGTGAATAAATTTGAGTGGCAAGATCCTTCAATATATTTATACAGATTTTCACCTAGAAATTGCTAAACTAGAAAACTATATTTTTAGTACCAAATAATACTTCTCAATTTTCAAACGAAGACTACAATTTTCTCTCACAAGTTCCTTTGAAAGCTTTAAGCAAAACAATTCAACTAGCATACCACTCCTGTATATAACTCCTGCTACATTTAAACACTGAATAATAAACTATAGAAATTATAACAAACTGTTTAATTCTCTTACAAGTAACAATACATCTTACCAAAGTTCTCCAAACTCACACATCACAGTTCATCAACAGGAACATTTTCCTCACTCAAAATTCCAATGACAAGTAAATTTCAGCATTTCAAACAACTGAATTTCTGTGTGTACAATTTTTGTTATGCATATATAAATTCCATTTATTTATTCAACCCTTTCTTGTTGAATGTTTCTTCTTATTGTTTAATATTTTGTGGTATTTTGCATTAATATAAATAGGTTACGTCAAATCACCTCTACAAGATCATGAATAAAAGAATAAATAATGCATGCACACTAAAGGGAAAACTAATCACTAAATTTGGTAACAATATTAGTCAAAAGACATCAAAAATTATTTTTTTTTTTAGGTAATGTAAAGCACTGAAGAATGTACATATTGAAAAACATATGGAAGGTCATTGTTATCTTAATGTATTAAACATATCAACCAAAACGCTGGTTAATTTAGGTTTCATGCCTTCCCCAAAATCATCAGCACAAAATTAACTGAGAATACATCTTCTCTCAACACAGTTTTGTGATCCAAGTGTGTCCCTTTTAAGCATCGAATAACAATTCACTATAATAACAGAATTGAAAGTGTTCCTAAGGATCATGACCATAGTTAAACACTCTTCTCATTTATGAGTTGAGGCTGAGACTATTCTCTAAGTTCTTTATCCTGCTCATAAATCCAAATATTGATTGCAAATAACGTTGAACTTTCCATACAATTATGAATTGCAAATATATTGGAGATCTCAGCTACAATGTAAACCACCAACTTATCAATGAATTTTATATATATATATATATATAAAAAGCTCCAAGAATTTTTTTTTTTTTTTTTTACTTCTAAAATAAAACACAGTTTGACACAAGATATTTCGGAAAGCAATTCTTTCTTTTTTTTAAATTGAATTGTTCCACATGGAGGTAGTAACAATAAGATCACTGAAGAAAAATCTTACCAACTGTAAAACACTGACGATGACACTATTTATGATTACTTTTGAGCCAGATAATTCCCTTTATTAAACCAAGAGTTTACCCTGTATCACAAACATGACCAGTGTAACCCATTAGAGTCATAGAGCATCACATGTGCTGCAGCAGTGTCCATGCACATCACTTCTCAGGCTGGTTTTCAATTCAGAGAACCTCTTTGAGACTGGTACCCCTTTTGAGGATAAAGAGCACAATTTGACCTATTAGTTATGGGGGTTTGGAACTTAGTTTCTTTTCTTCTAGTCTATCAAGCAACTAAAGCAAGAGAGTCAAGCCTACCTTGTTATTTAATTGATAATTGGAGGAAGATAGATTTTCTTTTTCAAGGTCATTACTGAATGAAACAGACTGTCAGAATTTGAACTCAATAGGCTGATGCCATTTTTTCACACAGATAATCATTACGCAACCTGCACATCATGTATTTTAACATTTATGAAAAAGAAGGTTCATTGATTTCGAATAAATTCCAAAATTATGAAACCTAGGAAGAACAGAATTTCTGGTTTTAATTCAAACTCCAAAAAAGCCAAGAAGAAAAAAAATGTAAAACTTTATTTCAAAATTTGGCTACAACTGAATACCTTTTGAATATATCGTTCTAGAAACAGGTTGTTGCAAAATGCTTCTGCATTATCATTTTAAAACCAGCATGTTTGCATTGATTTGGATTTTATTTTCAACTGTAATAAAAGAAAATTCTGCAAGAATAAAGTCTATGTTAAGAATTTATAAGTCAGAGGAATTAAATCTTTCTTAATATCATTTTAGATACACCTAAAACCATAATTTGATGTTTGTTACAAAGTATAGATTAAATATCTGGATAAAGTGGTCTTTCTTAGCCAATTTAAGAGAAGGTTTACTATGAATAAAAAAACAAAGCGACGGGGAAAATGCTTCCCCATCTTTCCCAAATTCAACGCAATGGGAAACCACTTCACTCTCCTGACAATTCGCAAATAAAGAAATGGGATCTGTGGAGAGACAGGATAGCCAAGATCCTGAAAGGACATGACATTAAAAAAAGTTACAAAGCAACAGAATAATACGACATAGTAGATAGACCCAGAATTAGATTTTCCCAGAGACAGATTCAATTCTTAACATTGTATACATTCACAAGTTTCTCAATAATAATGGACAAGAAATTCTTTTAAGCATTTAAGAAAATCAAATTCTTCATTCAGACTGGAGATTGCTTTTTTTCGGAAATTGATGGACAGATTTAGAGGCTGTAAACACAGTCGAAAGAGAAAAGAGAAGAGAGAAAAAAAAAGCAGTTGTGGGTTTTAACATAATAGCATCCATAATCAAGTCCAATGATGACCTCTCTAGCACTAAAAGTTTAACTAATCAATGAATCAATAAACTGTCTTGGAGAACTGCAGCTGAAGACTCAAGCTGTAAGAAGAATGGTTAAATAAACCATCAGCAATAATTTGTAGAGTGTCTGAGAGAGATCATTTACATAAATATTCCTAACAAATTCAAAAAAAAAAAAAAAAAAAAAAAAAAAACAACAACCAACCCTGGCGGAGCTGGGATGGGAAAGCAATCGCTATACAAACACACTTTATATATAAAAGCCCAACAATTGAAAAATAATACAAGTGAGAAAACAGAGGAAGTTCAGAATCACTCTTAATAGGAGCTGGCATGCATGGGACTGTGTCATAAACACTGGAAATCAATACTGAAGGAGTTTGAAATTCAAGGCAGGACCAAGGTTGTTCAGACTATGTCTATGGTAGGGGGTCTGCAGTGAATGCTGGAAAATTTCCCCAGATGAAGAAGAGACTTCAGGCAACAGAAATATGCTTCTACAGGAGGATGTTGAGAATACCACAGACTGAATATAGGAGCAACGGCAAAGTTTTAGAGAAAATGGAAACAAAAAGGACATTTACACATAACACCGGGAAGAGTTTAAGCTTTCCTACACAAGAATGAGATTGTAATTAATGGGAAAACTACTAAATTTATTTTTATATTGCATGATGATTATTAGTCTCTGTGACTTCATTTGCTGTACAAAAAATTTATCCAACCACTGAAGGTGACTGTGAACAATAGTGTGTTTGAATTTCCTAGTTGCGTTGTCATATCCTGCTGTGGCAACAGAAAACAACTTTGAGTAAAATAAACAATAAGGGTACTGCAATTGAGAGGCTTTGAAATAGAATGCAGTGGAAAGGGAAGTAATAATGCAGCATGCTAAATGTTAAAAGCCATGAGTTTTAACAGAGTACAGAAGGTGTGACACTGAAATCTGAAGGCACATTGAGATAGTGAAAGATGTTTATCAAAAGATAAACAAAGACAAGGTTCCCACAGATCAGTATTAAAAATTCCAGGACTTTTTATGGACTTTTCCAGGACTACGTGAATGGTCATCAATTTTAAAAAACACAAAACTTCATGTTTTATCTTTTAATAGTTGAGAAGTTCCAATAATTCATATTACATGGATCAGTTGAAAGCAGTGAAGAAATCAAAGTGTTGAAGGCTAAAATATAACTGAATGCAGACCTGGTTATATTACACATTTTGTGTAGCATTCAACACAGTTTGGAGTTCTACTACATTTGAAAATTTTGAATTACATACTTTAATTCATAATGCTACACATTTCAGCTATCTACTCATGTTTTATGAATGTCACAAAAATTCTTGACTGCTGCACATCTCCTGTGAAGTTAAGTATAATGGTTTTAATAAATAGAAATTTTCACAAAAAGATTACACATATTAGCTACCCCTAGGCAACCAAACTCAAACCCTGGTCAACCCCACACCTGACGGACACAGGACTCCATATAAGGCGGAGATTTGAACAACTTGAAGAGTCCCCACATTACTGCTACTAGAATCCACATCATTTGCTAAGAGCTCCTGACCAACACTTTGTGTCATCCCTGAAGACCAGAACTTAGAAATCTAAGTAACTGTTAAAACAAGCTGCAGACTCCAAAGGAGATCCCAGTGTCATTTGATTATAAAAATAAGTGGGAAGGGTTAAAACTGCTGTATGTAACAAATCATCTTGTTACATTTTTAACCAGAGTTAATTCTTTCTTTGAAAGGATTCTTTATTGTGTAGCTCCCAGGTGTCAAACATGCTTCACTTTAGTTTGCTTCATCAGTGATCGTTTCACCATCTGAGACCAAAAAAACATGCATTAATGAGTAAGGAGTCAGCTAGATGGTAACTACAGTGGTCTGAAGGAACTTTAAGATCAATACAGGGCATTGGGCTACATTATTGGTGGCCATAGACAAGAATTGACGTGTGGGATGACATTATTGGTTACTGTTAACTAGGATCAGCATGGGTTTACAAATTCATCTAGTTTAACATTCAGCTCCTCTTCGAATTTGGATATCTTTATGGATTTGTTCTTTGCAAATCTTCGCATGCCATTGGACTTTGCTATAAGTGCGAAGTCCTGAGTCTGTGCAGCTTTCTCCACATAACTGTCAACTGACTTGAACAAATCTTGTGTGAAATTTTTAAGCTTCTGCTTTTTGGTCTTCAGTTCTTTAATTTCCATAACCATGGATTTCCGTTTTTGTTCAGCTGCTTCTTCCTTTTTTTTTTTTTTTTTCCTCTCAGCTTCATGGTATTGGTTGTATGTTGTTCTGAGATTGGAAGCACTTCAGAGAAAAGCCTTAGTCATGAGAACATTCCCAGCACCTGAAACTGTGGCCAAATTGTCTGTGATAATGTGCTGTGCAATCAGAGTCTACTGTTTCATATTGTCAGTGGAAATTTCCTTATTGACTGAGAAACCACTCTCCACTGAGGACTGTCCAGGAGAAAGTACCAGCAATCTTAACTTTCCATGTTTTTTTTATAGACTTTGCTGCTAAAAGTGTCACAAGACGGTCTTCATGCTTGCTGAAATTCTCGAAAGCAATATTTCCAGCAGCCTCCTCAAACTCTTTGTATTGACTCATGATGTTATCACAATCACAAATGGATCCCGAGTTCAGCTATGCAAGTGACCTTCCAAGAGAGTATCTAAGGGAAAATTTTGATAGACATTTCTCAATGATGATGATGAACATTGCCTTTGTTGCAATTCTGCATGCAAACAGATCTTTTGTTGGCATATTTTCTTTTTATGGACACAGCCCTATCTGCAAGAAATCCACACTCAATCTTTGCAGCATCATTATGCATGTTTGGGTTTGACAAAATCTATACAAATTCATTCAGTTTGGAAAATATAATTATCTTTCTACTAGATATCTCTACTAATTTAGGATACCAGAAATATAAAAATGAATTTTTTTATGAATAAAAAAGCTTTCTTGAAACTTTCATTTTAGCTTTAATGGAATGCTAAAGAATTAAATTTATCATTTCCAGTAGGCAAACTACTGTGGCATATTTCAAACAAAATTATATTGATTGGAATTGATTGTTTAAAATTTTTCTAATATAGTTGATTAGCACCCTTCTTTTAGTCATTTTTATTACAATGTAATTCTCTGTATTAAAAAATCTTCCAAAAATAAAATATACTTTTCTGAAACTTTATTTGAGGAATATTATCTGATTTAAAGTATATTAATGTGATTTGAAAAAAAATATTTTTTACTTTAAGTTTAAAATAACACAAAAATGTATTTTTAAAAAGAAAACAATAGCTGTGTTATTAACCGACATCACCATGTTTTATACAATTAATGAGGCAATGACAGGTCATGTCATAATAATTGAGACTTTATCTGCAACACGGGAAGAAAATGACAGGTGCACCTTTTTTTTTTTTTTTATTATAACATTTTTAAGTACTCCATAATTTTAAAATTATTTTTAAAATATTTATGCAAAATGATTGCCATTAAGCTTTTCAATTTTTGATTAGAAAATATTGTTTTCACTTAATAACAATATCATTTAACCAGATGAAAGTAATGTGAAATTTTAAAAGATTTATATATTATAAATTATTATAATAAAAATTTTTAAAAAAATGGAAACAATTCTTGTTAAAATTCATTATTCATCAAAAAAAAAAAAAAAAAAAAAAAAATTTTTAAAAGCAATTAAAAGCTTTTCTAATTAAATAATATCATACTTTTACTGCATTTTTATTTTACATTACAGAGAAAATTTTTACAATGAGTAGTAGTTTGAAAAAAAAAAAAAAAAAAAATGATTAATATTCTCCAAGAAGTCCTGGCTTTTAATTGATAAAAAAAATTTTAATTTCTGGAAATTTCATGGAATTAAGTGGTGGTAGTGAGGGGGTAACATATGCAAAAAAAAATGTATTTTTACCAAGATTTTCTAAAAAGAAATTTCAAAAATAATTTCATTCATTTGTGGATAAGTCCTGAAAATTTCATTAAAATCAGACAATTATTCGATTTCTGCAAGAATTTACAATCAATATTTTTCACTGGGAAAAAATACACTAAAACACTAATCATCAATATTACGTCAATTGCTGATGAAAAAAAGTGAAAAGACAAAATTTATTAAGAGCTACAAAAGATAGGAAGTTGTGAAGCACCATGATCGTCCACATCTTGAAGGAACAACACACAGAAGAGAAAGAAAGGAGCTTGCAAGGATACCAAGGAAAGTGCTTCAGGCTTTTAGGAAAATTCTTTCAATTCAGTCTCCAGCAATAACCACTAGACATCCAGTCTGAGCATACAAATGCATGAATAATCTTCAAACCATGTAATAATTATCAATGTGCTTTTATTTATATATTTCCTGTCCTATCTGCAGTGGAAAGGGAGGTAACTCAAGTTAGTAAATTTATGAATGATTACTTCACTTAGTCATTTTAATAATCTATACAAATAAAATATTTATTGGCATTTAGACAAAATTAGTTTACAAGCAAATGGAACTATTTAATACTTTTTCTTCTGTGTTTCTTAGATAGCAGTCTTATTTGTTCAAGCCTTTCACGTGAGGCACTCAGATAACATTAAAACTTACAGCTATAATTGCAAATGACTAAACATTCATTGCTATGTATTATCAATCTTGCTATATGACAGTGAATGTTGGACAGTTGCTCACAAATGAAGAGAAAACTTGAGGCAACAGAGATGTGGTTCTACAGAAGGATGCTGAGATTATGCATGAGGCATGTAAGCAACAAGGAAAATGGAAGCAGCAAGAAGCTTCCCTAACAAGCTCGTGTATAGGATGGCAGAACATGAACTAGAAAGAACAGCAAAGAGATGAAGATTGCTTAGAAATAGGAACTTGTGGAGAGTGATAATCACCCACATCTTGAAGCTCCTGTTTGTATCATGTGTTAAGAAGCTTTACATATATTTTGAAGCATATTGCTGATTCCCCCCCTTGACATACAAAAATTTTTTTTTTCTTTTATTCAAGCATTCACTTTAGAAAGCATTGTGATTTTAAAAAAGGCAGCTCAACTAATTTCACCTCTGAATACTTCAATAGAGAAAGTTTGTCATTTCAAAAAAGTAAAGAATTATATTTACCAAAACAGCCCAATTGGCACCAGCAGATGGTGGTGGGCTCATGATGACAGGATCAGGAGGAGAGAGAACTGGTTCCACTGGTCCCTACAAAGAAAGAAAAAAATTGTTAGAAAGAAAACCATGCTAATATATTCTTTATTTCAATCAAACATTTTTGAATAATTATATACAAACAGTAAAATCTTTTGAACAGAAATAGAAGTTTATCCCTTGTTTCCTGTTTAGGATTGGGTTTCTGGTTCATTCTAAAGTCTTTTCATTCTCTTTCATTTCCAATAGCTCTGTGTCTTAGTGGCATTATTGCCTTGCTTGGGTGAATTGATTAAAAAAAATAAATAAAACATACAACTAAATTCAAAAAGCATATTTAAAAAAAAAAAAAAAAAAAAAATAGCCTGAAATTAAACAATTAAAATTTGCTATTCTATTACTATTTCCATGGTTAATATTCAGATAAGCTCCACTTTTTGGTTTCACCAGTTCAAACGTTTAGAACTTGGAAATGTCATGCTACTTCCAGAGTCATATCCTTCTCATTTCCTCAATATTCCAAATGTAAAAAGGAAGCTCCACACAGAGTTTTTTGTCCCTCACCCCAAGAACTGCTAATTTATGGAACTCCCATGTGGATACTTTCCTGAATACTACAATCTTAAACTATTCAAGTCAAGGGTCAATCAATATCTATCCTCCTTATTCTCATAATCTTCACTTCGTACTACTTCCTCTTTCATACGTATCATACACCTTGTTTATCATAACTATTTTCAGAGTAACCCTCTACTTTGATTGGCACTTGAACCTTGTGGTGGGTGAACTTTAATATAGGAAAAAAAGTTATAACAGCTAATTTTAAGCATAATAAACACACCTGATTTTGCGTATTCATTTTTAGAAAAAAAATGTGTATTATACATGGGCAATTATGGTAATCGATTGAGTCATTCATTTTCTATGGCTTATCAACCCTTTGCAGGTTATTTAAAGCCAGAGAATTTTTTTCAGATAATAGTTTAGTGATACAATTTATATTAATTATCCCATAGGTGGGGAGAGAGGTAGATTCATACCTTTCCCAAGGGTTTTTATGCATAAGTGAATATAACAAATCCAACAGGAATTGGAACTCAACAAAGCAAGTAACAAATCCAAGCCATTATCCATTATAACACCTGCATATCCAAGCTTACAGTACCTGGTATTCCGAAGCAGTCAACTATCTAGGTATTGAGTAGGCTTGACATTACTTAACTTCAGTGATCATAGGGGAACCTGTGTTTCAGCATAATGTGGCTGTAAGCCTATCATGTTGATGGGGAAAGTTGGTGCTGATCAAGCCTGGATTAACTTTGGTGATCATACAGGAACCAATATTTCAACAAAGCATAAAGTTTAACATTTTAAACTGGACCACCACAAGTTAAAATAAATACAAAAGAAAATTCTACAATTTTCTTTTATTATAAATGAGAACTCCTAAGAGAGTTTGTGTGTGTGTGTGTGTGTGTGTGTGTGTGTCTGCTTTTGAATTCCTGATGCAATACACTTAAAACATCTGACCAAATAACCAAACCTCATAAAATTGGGGAACTCCTCGGGAGATGACTATATTTTTTAAGTGAATCTAAATGTTGAAGAAAATAAAAATGTTTGGATCAGGTTAATATTTCTCTACCCAAACATTTCACACTAAAGATATACCATCCAGGGTAAGGCGATAGACTACATTCACATCCTGGGTAAGACAATAGACTACATCCAACAGCAAGATCTTTGATCATGAGGTTTTGAGGAGCATGGAACCTCTTCTTAATTGCTGGTGTTCCCAGGTCCACCTTGACCAGGGATGGTAGCACCTGTCAGAGTCCCAGCTATGAACAAACAGTTAACCCCCGGAAAGGGTCAAAACACTATGAAAGTATAAAAATAGGTTTTAATACCAACAATACTTTTTTGGACAAATTATTATCAGTAGTACATTTTTGAAAAAGAAAAATATTACTAGCAATACATTTTATGAAAAAAGAAAAAAGATATTACCAACAATACATTTTTGGAAAAGAATATTACCAGCAATAAAATCTTGTTGGCATTAAATAACACATTGAGGTTGATACGCCATAAAACAAAAACCGCTAATTGATATAAAGCAAAAATCAAAAAATATACACAGGCTCTGAGTTTACATTTTAGAAGGAGTAAGAAAGAAGTTACTGCCATGTGAAACACTAACAAAATCTGTAATGCTGAAGGATTGCAGACACAAAATTCATGAAGACGACAACTTCTCTTGACTGGTTTTAACCCTTTAGCATTCAACACACTCAAACCCAGACTATAAATATCGGATCTCAAAGTCTCACTGTTTGCAGGACTTCTTGCGTTATGTCAGAGTATACATGAGGTTGGATGAATGTTAAGAGCCAATATTCACAGGTGTGTGTTTAGGTGGGTTGAATATCAAAGGGTTAATCATTCAGTCACAGCTAAAGTAAGGTTTTTGCTCATTTGGCCAAATGACTCATAACATTTCAAGTTATGCAGATTATTAAGTACAGTGACCAAAGAGGAAGAGAGATGCTAAATGAGAGAAAGAGATAGACACACACACACATTTTAATCAAGTCACTGTCGGTCACTGGGCATGTTTCTAAAAATAAATACGCTAAAAATCCACCTTCATCCCTACCGTGCGCCGACAGCTTAATGGTTAGAATCTCCGACTGACACCAAGTCAGTCAGGTTTCGATCCTAGCTAGAGGCAACTGGATGTCTAGCAAGACTGATGAGCTGTGAAACAGTCTGTCTGTGGAACAGTATATATATATAGGATATATATATATATATATATATATATATATACAAATAAAGAAATATAGTTTTAAGGTGTGCTATATTTACAGGATAAAGTGCTCAATATCAGAGATAGAACATATGTAAATATAAAAGTGAACATTGAAGTCAACACTCAGAGGCGACAGGCTGTTTCATGCTAGATGTAATCATCAGGCCACATGTGTTGTTTGATTTCTCAACTATTTATATATACAGATCAGTGGTGCATATATATATATATATATATATAGAATTGGACACTTAGGTCAACACAAAGTGGCGACCATCTGTTTTATAATTGAATGCTATCTTCAGAACGTGTTATGTTTTAGTTTGGCTATTTATATATATAAAAAATTTCAGTCTGACCATTTATCTGCCAGCACCTTGAGAGAGTTGAAATTGATTCCATCAAATATGAGAATGGTGGAATTGAAAATAAAAAATTGCTTAGCTACACAGAGAACAATCCTTGAAAACAAGTGGAGTAACATTTGAAAGTACTCCAAAACAGAAAATTATATAAAATAAAATGTTCATATGAATTTTGGCAAATTTACTGATAAAACAAAACAACTTGTTTGGAAATTTGATAGATTTAAGAAAAAAAATTGATAAAACTTTTCCATATTATTTAACAAAACATGTTTGAGAGAATACTTGCTACCAAAATAGATATTCATCTGACTGACCACCACTGGCAGTAATGGCTGGTGTTTGGAATGTCAAACTGAAGCCTTTATTTCACTCACTGGGGTAGACTGTTCTAGTTCCACATGCCATGTTTAATATAGACAGATATATTCACAAAACTTAATTGAATATTTATCAACATTGCAAGTGGGAGAAATGGATCTGCTGTTTTTAAGCAAAGTAAGACAGGAAATTATTCTCAAATGGACATGAATGGAAATCCATAGGACAAATTAAAGACGTAATATCATAATATAAAGAAATAATTTCTTTTTTTATTATCTTTATTAGCAAGGTTAAGAAAAAAAAGATATAATCTTTGAATATATTAATTATAAAGAAAACACAGACACCGCAGTCAGCATCATAATACAATCTTCTTAAACAAGTAACATTTTATTCACTAATGAGTAATTATTAAATAATTACTTGGTTGAACAAAAGTCAAGTCTAGCATGAAGAAAGAAAAATAGGTCAGGTGTAAGTCCTGTAATTCAGCTAAGTTTTTAACCAGCAAAGAGGATCATTGATAAATTTAAAAGATCAAGAAATAAAATGAAGTTACCAGTAAAAACAAAGTATTACTTTCTGAAAGGCTTGGTTCAAAAATCGTATGACTCATACAGCAATCGCTATCACTTGACTTAAAATATTTTTGCCCTTCCTTGCCTTTAAAGGAGTGTCCTTTGCTGTGATGTTGCTACATGCCTTACTTCTTGAAAGTATCTCACACTGCGAATTTTTTCTAAGCTCTATACTAAACATTAAATCTGTTAACACAAAACAATCAGCTTTAAAAAAAGGACTCGTAACTGGAAAAACCGAATGAAAAAAGAATGTTAACAACAAATACTGTTTCACACCCAACCCAGTTCTGCGGAATCAGAATCAACATTGAGTTTAAGCAAGCGAATGAGCCAATTGGAGTAAAGTGCCATCCAGATTTAAATTTTTCCCCACTTATGACGAATGCAGCTATCGATTTTTTTTGCATGCTAGCATGCTAGTTAACATTCATGTCAGTCAGCTGTTGGCTCTCACGCTGGCCAATAGAATCTTCCTGCCTATTTGTGGCAGCCAGCTATAGGCTCACACTCTGGCCAGTAGAAAATGGCCGCAAACTACATGAAAAATCGATTATTTTCACTATCAATGGGAGTTGGGAAATGCAAAGTCAGTCTTGGCCTTCATGCTAACTTGGAGCATGTGCATGTAAATTTTGGTGCAAATCCATCGAAAATTGTGGCCGTGCATTTGTTACACACATACATCCTGCCATTTATAGATAGAGATGACAGACAGAAGGTTGTAGAGTTCAACAGCACTTTTTCCTCATTATATGCACTAAAAATTTCAACTCTCTCTCTTGCTGATGTTATGTACATGTATATCCTGTTTGTTTCCAATTTTTTCTAAAACTGTGTTGTTCACATTTTCAGTTCATGGTATTCTCTAGAACCACATTTCTGTGGCCTCAAGTCTCTTCTTCATCTGTGCAGAGATTGTCAAGCATTCACTACCATAAGGGAGGACTGCTATTACATAACAGTTCAGCATGCTTTTCTTTGTCACTAATGAAATTTTCCCATTTCTTAATACTTATCTTTTGGAAGGCATCTTTCACTATCCCAATCAGATTTCAGTGTCACACCTTCTGTACTCTTAAAACTCATGGCTTTAACAATCATCATGCAATACAAACAAAGAGAAAAGCATTTAGTAGTTTTTTCCATTAATTACAATTTCATTCTTGGTTAGGAGAGCATAAACTAGTTCAGTGCTTTAAAGATCTTTCCTTTCTAATTTGTACTACCATAGTTTGGCAGAAAATGTTTTAAATTACTAACACAGAACTACTTCACAAATTCAGTTAGCAACCAGCTGAGAATTTCTTGCAAGCTCATACACAATGCTAAAGATATTTATAACTTCACATAAAGTAGATTTTCAAAGTAAACCACTTTATATTTCAGACATGTTTATTTAAGCTCCATCAGAAAAAAAAATGAAGCTTAAATAAAAGCGAAGCATGTTAAAGCACACATAAGGAGAAAAGAAAAATAAAAAGAGAAAACAAAGAGGAAAAACAAAAGAAATGAAAAGGAAAAAAAAAGAAAGAGGAAAAACAAAAGAAATGTAAAAACAAAAGAAATGTAAAAACAAAAGAAATGTAAAAACAAAAGAATTGAAAAAGAATAAGAAAAAGGAAAAAGAATAAGAAAAAGGAAAAAGAATAAGAAAAAGGAAAAAGAAAAGAAAAAGGAAAAAGAAAAGAAAAAGGAAAAAAAAGAAAAAGGAAAGGAAAAGAAAAAGAAAAAAAGAAAAAAAAAAAAGAAAAGGAAAAAAAGAAAGAAAAAAATAAGAAAAGGAAAAAAAGAAAAAGGAAAAAAAAAAAAAGAAAAGGAAAAAAAAAAAAAGAAAAGGAAAAAAAAAAAGGAAAAAAAAAAGAAAAAAAAAGAAAAAAAAAAAAAAAAAGGAAAAAAAGGAAAAAGAAAAAAAAAAAGGAAAAAAAAGAAAAAGAAAAAAAAAAAAAAAAGAAAAGGAAAAAAAGAAAAGGAAAAAAAGAAAAAGGAAAAAAAAGAAAAAAAAAAAAAGAAAAAAAGAAAAAGGAAAAAAAAGAAAACGGAAAAAAAAAAAAGGAAAAAAAAAAAAAAAAAAAAAAAAAAAAAAAAGAAAACGGAAAAAAAAAGAAAAAGGAAAAAAAAAAAGAAAAAGGAAAAAAAAAAGGAAAAGGAAAAAGAAAAGAAAAAGGAAAAAGAAAAAGAAAAAGAAAAGAAAAGAAAAAAACGAAAAGGAAAAAGAAACGAAAAGGAAAAAAAAGAAACGAAAAGGAAAAAGAAAAAAAAAAAAAAAGGGTAAAAAGAAAAGAGAAAGGGTAAAAGAAAAAGATAGAGAAAGCAATAACAGTGTAAAGAGCTTCAAGTATGCTTCATTGAAATAGAAATCTTTGTCAGTCTTTTCATTTGTACCCTACTACTACTACTACTACTTTAAATAATGCCCTGCATTCCTATCTATGATTGTTATTACAATATTTTGTTGTTAAACTCAAATATTTAACAATGCAATAATCCAATTTTCACAGGTGTTTTGTAATCGTGTAAAAATTCAAAACAGGAAAGCCAACCAGGAAATTTTCACGGGCATTGCTAGGCATCAATGAAAAAGAAAGTGAACATTAGTTATAGGGTGATAAAGAAATCATCACTTTGAAACTTGGGGAATAAGACAAAGTGAAGTGTCTTTGCTTGCAATTTCAGGATTTGGCTGCACACCATTTCCTACGCGACATCTACAAATTTTCGCTTCCATTTAACATCCAACATTCATTTTCAACTACAATCAGGAAAAAAGATAAATTTCAATTTCTGATCCCCTGCTTTAAGCAAACCAATTTTAAAAAAAAATTGGGGGGTTAGGGAAAAAAATATTTTAGGGAAAAAAAAAAAAAAAAAAAATGCAATGTTTCAATTCTGAAATGCAGCCTTTAAAATATCAGGAAAATTAAAATTTCTTTATACTAATATTTGCAAATGGCAAAGAAAAATGGTACTAACCAAATTTGGTGGCGGCGTATCAGTAGGCAGTCTGGCAAGCGAGATCTCATGCCCAATTTGAGCAAGGGCGATCAACTTGAGTGCAACAAAGAATCCTGGTTTTTCCAAGTATCCTTTTCCAGTTGGATCAGACAAATCCCATATCTGAAGAGAAATAAATTCAACAGATGAATGTTGCCAAGGGCATCACTCATTCAAATCAATGGCAAACAATGTGGTCAATATGTTAGAAAAAAAAATTGCTGATGGGATTTACAGTTATTAACAGAAGTTTAATTTAATGATACTTAACTGCAACTCCTTTGATGTGTATATATTAATGTCTTTATGAAACATTATCTGCCATCAACTTACATGCCCTTACAAAACATGCATTGCCTGCTGTTGACACGGCCAGATTATATATATATATATATATATATATATATATATATATATATATATATATATATATATATATATATATAAAGATAAAGAACAAACAAGAAATGTTTATCCATCTAACATATTTCACTTTTACTAAAGCTTCATCAAAGACTGAGATATAGATAAAAAGAAAAATTCTGGTATTTTTAGTTTCATGTTGTCTGAATTCATTGGTCAGTCATGTAGCATGTGCATTTGACTCTTAAACCAATGCTAGTATAATTTGTGGAGTTTCAAATTCAAGGAGAGATGACACATTCATCCAAAATTTCAAAACGTAATCTATATTTGATCCCAGCTCATACATATAATATACATATATAGTACATATATAGTACATATATAGTACATATATAATGTACATATATAGTACATATATAATGTACATATACAGTACATATATAATGTACATATATAGTACATATATAATGTACATATATAGTACATATATAATATACAGGGCATCTAAATTATGCTGACATCTCATTTTAACAGGCATATTTACCAAAATTACACAAAAATATCTTGAAATACTGAAGAGTGAATTTATTCAATAAAATGTCATTGACTTAAGCTACAGCCTCCAGACAATTTTGGAATCTCCTGCAACTCTTCTGGATGCTCTCCTTGTTTATGTTGGTGAATGTTGTTATAATCCTTGCCTACAGTTCATCTTTGGTGTTACAAGGAGTTTTATTGGTCTATCTCTCAACTGTGCCCAACACAGAGTAATCAAGGAGGTTGCAGTCTGGTAAAGTTATGTGGCCAGATGTAAGGAGTGATGTGGTCAAAGAAATTAGATGACAGCCATGACTAAATTCTCCTGCTTGTGTAGCCTGGTGCAAAGTCTTGTTGACAGACATAGGGTCTTCCAACAGGCACCCTCTTGACCCAGGGAAGCGCTACCTCCTCAAGGCACTTAATGTAGGCCTGTGTGTTGATTCTGAGACTCTATGGGAAAATGAATGGAGGCATAATGTCACCATCACCAATAATCACTCCAAACACCTTCATAATCACCATTAGACTCATCCAACTCTTTCTGAATCCTTTGCGCTGTTCTCAGATTGACACGCAAACACTCTGAAATGTTCATATTGGAGTGAATTGCATCATGGTGCTCTTTTTCTTGCAGAGGGTGCCCAACTTACCCTACTATACTGTGCAGCCAACAAAATAAAAAATAAAAAATAAAAAAAACAAATAACACACATGTGCATAATTTAAATTATAAAATGGCGACAATTTACCAATCGCACCCTCTGTGTGTGTGTGTGTATTATACAAAATATACAGTAATGCCTTGAGATAAGAGTTTAATTTGTTCCAAGACTGAGCTCGTAACTCAAAACACTCGTATCTCAAATCAATTTTCGCCATTGAAATTAATGCGAATGTTTCCAAGCCATTCCAGGCCCCTGAAAATCATCCTTATTTTTCTAAATCTGATGCTAATTTTTGTATTTGTGGGTTTCTTACAAGCAAAAATATATGAATAAGCAAGAAATGTAGTTTACAAACAAAATGAAAGAGAAAAAAACAAATCGTAAAGAAATAAAGTGTACTTAAAGCATGAAGTTAAAAACGAGTTATAGGCCAATTGGATGAGGAGAGTAAGAGGGACAACAGCAGCTAACCTAGCAACAACTAGCCCAGTCTACAATGCCAAAGATTAACTTTATCATTTAAATTTTTTTATCTTATCTATTGCTGTAATTAATTTTTTTTTTTAAATTTTTTAAATTTTATATTTTTCTATTTATCATCTGTGTAGAACACACATACTGTCTCCCCATATCTATTACTCATATGCCTACCTCATGTTTTTTTTTTTTTTTATAATTTCCCCTCAAGCAGAATCATATGTTTTGCTTTTTCACCACTACTCTTTACACTTTCTTTGTATCCATGGTGTCACTAAAAGAATTCTTAAAAAAAACACAACACAGATCCTTCCAGAGTGAGGTGAACATGTGTACTGTAAGTGGAAATACTCCCGAAGCTTGGCATCCACTGCACAAACTAGCAGATATATAACTGAAACTTGCTCCTATCTTAAAATTTAGCTCGTATCACAAAGCAAAAAAAAAAAAAAATCAGCTGAGTTCAAATTCTAGTAGAGTTCATAAAATCCACAATACAAGCTAATACCCTTGGGAAAGGCATGAATCCATCTCTTCACCATCCGGCTTTGGGTAAATACCAGAACAAACAGGGTCCTATAACCATAGGTAGGACAACTCTGAATCCAATACCTGAGGAGAGTCATTTGGGCAACTTGTGGCACACTGTGCAAAAGATGTCTGTATTCAGCTCTTCCAAAAAGTGTGGTCAGTTTTGCACAAGCATTCACCACTATAATCATGTGCAGGTAGTCTGGTTACATGACTCTAAAAAGTTTTTTTTATTCATAATTTTATAAAAATATCAAGAATTGCCCAGAAAATACATTTTTTCCAAAATTTATAATTATTGATAATTATTGTTGTCCATTTATTTCAATTTTCATGTCTGAAAGTCATTTTTTTTATAAATTTATGAATAAAAAACTTTTTTCATTTTTATTTCTTTATATATTGATAAATAATAAACACTACAATTTTAGGAGGTTGTAAATATAAAATTAATCTTGTAAATAAACAATAAACAAAAAGTGTTTAATATTTTTGTTGTAAATTCTCAAAGAAAAAGGAAAACATGAATTTACTTTCATATATTTGGATTTATTAAAATTCTAATTATCACTTTTTAAAACAACAAACAATGGTGAGGGAGTGAAGGTAGTTAAAATAATAGCAGTGTCAAGGGAAAAGCGTCCTTTTGATACACCGTTTTATTGCAGACACAAAAGTTAAAGATTGCCCAAATTTCTTTATTCACATTCCATTAAATTCCATGCATCAGCAATTCCATGCAATCATCTTACACTGTCAGACAGACTGTGAAAGTTATGGTTCAAATGAACCCAAAATACATTATCAATCAAAAAAACTGCATACCTTCTACAATCCCCTATATTTATGTCCTTTAAAGTTTTCAAAGAGATGTCTGAAGATATGTGAAGAAAACTAAAATTATAAGAAAAATAGCTTGTCACATTTAAACAAACATTTTTGAAAGAAAGTTTGGTATAATATTACGGTAATAAATAAATTTAAAAAAAAAAAAAAAATGCATGTTTTGTATTTTGTCCACCCAGCCAGACACAGTTCAATTCCTACTAGGGGAATATATTTCCCTAAATCTTCATTTTCCAAGTGAAGCCATAATGTCAAATTTTTAAAACCTTTGAGAATCTTTATTAAATAATTGTTTTACAACAGAAAAGCACAAGACATTCTATTGCAGAATTTCAAACTGCATTTAGACAAATGATACTTCTATGTGTCATCATGGCTCTCCATATTTTCTTGCCCCTTTCTGATTCTAAGAATAAGTGTCCTTTTTGTTTTCATTTTCTTTAAAGTGTCTGTCACTCACATGTTCAATTGATGGTATTTTCAGCATCCTTCTGTAGAACAATATTTTTGTTGCTTCAAGTCTCTTCATCTGTGAGGAGATTGTCCAGCATTCACTGCCATATAGAAGGACTGATATTATCAAACAGTTCCATAGTCTTGTTTGTTTGTAACAAAATTTTCCTGTTTCTTAATACTTTGCTTAGCTTTTTAAAGGTATAATTCCATTAAAACATGTCCCAGATATTTCATTTGTTGTACTTGTTTGATATTGGTATCTCTAGTTCGTAATTTGGAACTTGGGCCCTTCTTTTTGCCAACAAGGATGTATTCCATCTTCTTGCAATTGATGTTTAGTCCTTCCTTCTCGATTTCTTTCACTACCATCTTGTAGTTTGTTTTCCATGCCTGCTATCAACACTGTGTCATCTGTATATCCTATGTCGTTAAGACTGTGGCCAACAAGGACAAATCCTAGTAGGAATTCTAATTCTCTCAGAATCACCTTGCTGCATAGGTTGAATTAATCTGGTGAGAAAATATTTTTGCCTTAAATACCTTTCTATTTTTGTATATTTACTACACTCATTTTCTATCTCAGTTTGCTGCCGATATACATTCTAGACCGAGAACAGAAAACAATTAAATTACCTGTGATAGAACATTTTCTTTTAAAGAAGACTTTTTTAAGAATCTTGCAGCATCGTGAGCTCCAATACTGCCTGAATTTGTAGGATCCGCCTGGAAAGAAAAAGAAAAAGATCCTTGGAAAATTACTAAAAAAAAAAAAAAAAAAAAAAAAAAAAAAAAAAAAAAAAAAAAACACATAAGTTTCTGTCACATCAAACTTTTAAAAAGGTCATAATATTTGTGTATGTATCCTTGAAAAGTGGTTGAATTATCCAAGATTTGACCTTTTTCAGGGCTTTTTACACAGCAGATCTTGCAAGCCACTGCTAGGAAGAATGAGCTGCACTAGGTGCTCAATTATTGTGGCCTTGAATTAGTCTTAGCTGAAGTTTTTTTCTTTTTGTTTTAATTCACCCCAAGCAAGGTAATGATACCACTAAGACACAAAGAGCTACTTGGAGTGAAAGAGAATGAGGATTTAAAAGGAACCAGAAACTCAATCCTGAACATGAAAGAAGGACAAAACAAAAAGATTTGCACGAGTGCATTAAGGTAGGTTGATTTTACACATTTTTAAGAAAATCAACATTGCACTCAGTGTAAAAGCTAGCGTTTGATGCAATAAGTAATGACACCAAAAATTAGATTCATAGCTTTTACCAATTTTTGAGCATTTAAAGTTTGTTTCAAAAAAAAATGTATAGAAATATCTAATTTCCACAGGTTTTTTGCTTACAAACTGACTTAAGAATTTTACTATTTCAAGAATAAATCCAAATAAAGTTGATACTTTAAGTTAAATACATTGAATGGAAAATATATTCAAAACAAAATGGTAATTATGAATAACCATAAACAAAATATGCAATTTTTTTTACTGCATTCAATAAGGGAAATCTGTAAAAATTGTCAAAGATTGCAAAAAAGGCTAATCAATGAGTAAAATCTTACACAACTTGTTAGGTCATAAATAAAAACAAAAAAAAATGGATAAATGTCTATATAAGACTGTAATACTGCTGGACACAAATTATAAGACAAAATGTTTTAAATTTGAATTACTTATTGAAATAGCACTGAAACTACTGCACTGTATATTACATCATAATACAGCTAAAATGTTTTATATAATTTCCCTTAAAAGTAAATAAAGGTCTTATCTGATGGCACAATGATTTATTATTTATTTGCTTGCACATCGCTTTTTATCCATATACAATTTGTGAAGCTTCAGGGGTTAATTTAACTGCTTTTTCCACGCCTTACAAATATGCAGATGAACTCCAACATTGTTTCATTTATTTGACCTTCTTGCAGTTCATAAACTATTTTGTAAGAGGTTAATCAAATTTAACCAGTGTGTCACTTCAGAGTAGATGAATGTAATTTTTTTATCTCTTCTTTGGTGCCTCACTACTTTTGAAACCAAAAAAAAAAAAAATTTATTGGAAAATTTACTCATGCTTAGTTATATTTTTGTGATGTAATTTCAATGAAATTTTAAAAATGGTCTTGTAAATTAACATTTCAAACCAATTGCATCTATTTCTATTATAAATTTTATAAAGCTCTCACGGATCACCAGAATGAAATTCCAATGCTCTGAACAAAAAGTTATTCTTTAAACTTGTTTCCTCAAAAAATGCTAATGATTTGGAAAAAAATATTTTGTCTTATTTATCATGTCAAACCCCAACTTTCAAATTGAGTGCAATACCATGATTCCAAAATTGACTTGTCTTAGTGTGTAGAAAGGGAGAAACGGAGGTAGGTTTTATCTTTACATAAATCTTCTTTGTGATGTGTCCTTTAAGGACGGGGACGATCACAGCTCTCTATAACTTCCTGCCCTCTGTATCTGTCTATATTTCCGAGATGAGGTATTATGTACACTATTTACATTACACCTTTATCCACTGTGCCATGTGTCCTTGAGTTAGATCCAGTGACAGGACCCAGAGAGTGTGAGTTTAATACCCAGTTAAGGCAGTGGAGAACTTGGAGAGGGGAATTAACAGCAGATTACTGACAACTGACATCCATTAAACATGGCACATGGAACCAGAACAGTCTACCCTAGCAAGTGAAATAAAGGGTTCATTTCGACATTCCAAACACCTGAAGAAGGTCAGAGCATACAACGGCCAAAACGTTGTAATAAATATGGTGACAAAGATGAGGACAATAGTCTGAATAATGTAAATAGTGTTCCTGCCCTCTGTAATTCTTAGTAACATTTGACTTTTCACCATCCTCCAAATCTAAATACAAATAGATTTGTCTAATTCTTTTTTTTTTCAACCAGTTACACAAAAAGAAATATAAATTTTAACATTATAATTACAATCAAATATGTATAGGAAAACTATATTGGTTTGTCCAGTAAGTTCATGCCGATTTTTAGTTGTTCATGTTCCAACATGCCAAATTTATCGACTGATATAATATGCTTACATTTACAATTAGAGAACACTTCAAACTCTCTTCAAAAAGAAAGTTTAAAATTATTTAATTCATATCAATTTTGCATCTCTATGAAAATGGAAGATTATAAGGTGTATTTTAGACACTTGATGCTATCTTTTCGTTTTTACCATAAAAGCAAAAATGCCTTGCAAGCAACAAAAAAGATATGTACTATGTGTGGTGAAGGTGCTTTAGCTGACAGAACTGTACAGAAGTGGTTCATTAAGTTTAAAGCTGGTTATTAATGAAGAACACTTAGACAGACTTGCTGCTACAGACGGCAATCAAATCAAGACAACACGGAAATTGGCAGAAACACTTAAATTTATCAAAATCCACCATCCATGAGCACTTAGTGATGGTTGAGTACTCAAATCACTATGATGTTTTGGTCCCACATGATCTGAGTGAAAAGAATCTTTTGGATTGCAATCCATCAGTGATTTGATGTATAAATGCAATGAAAATACACCCTTTTTGAAGCAAATTGTGATGTGCAATGAGAAATGGGACATTTACAATAATGTTCAGTGAAAAAGGTCCTGGGGTAAGCAACATGAGTCAACATTAG
This sequence comes from Acanthosepion pharaonis, assembly GCA_903632075.3. Lineage (NCBI taxonomy): Eukaryota > Metazoa > Mollusca > Cephalopoda > Sepiida > Sepiidae > Acanthosepion > Acanthosepion pharaonis. Next base: position 1,364,970 of record CAHIKZ030005377.1, read on the forward strand.
CAACCTCAAAAGGGGGTTTTCATCCTAAGAAAGTCAAGCCGTGAATCTGGTGGTATTGGAAAGAAATCCTGTACTATGAGCTTCTGCCAAGTAACCAGTCAGTTGATTCTAAAAAGTACTGCTTGTAATTGGATGAATTAAAAGGCAGCAATTCAAGAAAAACGCCCAGAATTGGCAAACAGGAAAGGTGTTATTTTTCATCAGGATAATGCCAGACCTCATGTTTCTTTGGCGACCTGGTAAGAATTGTTGCAGCATGGCTGGGAATGTGTTACTCCACCCACCATACTCATCAGCAATTGCTACTTCAGATTTTCATTTATTCAGGTCCTTGCAAAATTATCTCAATGGTAAAAATTTTAATTCTTTAGATGACATAAAAAAAACACCCTAATGAGTACTTTGCCCAGAAACCACCAAAATTCTGGAAAGATGGAATTTTTAATTTGAAGAAAAAAATAGAGAAAGGTTGTGAAACAAAATGGTTCATATTTAGTTGAATAAATATTTAATGGCATAATCCTGTTTTAATTTCTCTTAAAAACCATTAACTTTCCAGACAACCCAATATTTTTATATATCAAGAACAATTTTAATGGGGGGGGGGAACAAAAACAAAAACTGACAAAATGGAAATATTTTTTGTCTGACGTGTTTCTATCCAATAAAGTCCTAAAGGATGAAACACATTACACAAAAACTTTTTCCACTTTGTTACAGTTTTATTTTTCCTAGGTTCACCTAACATCCAGTTCACACTCTGCCCTGTTTTTTTTTCAAAAGGAGTAGAGATTTATCCCTTGTTCCCTGTTTAAGATTGGATTTCCGATTCCTCTTCATTCCTCGTCTTCTTCATTCTCTTTCACTCCCGGTAGCTCCCTGCATCTTAGGGGCATTATCACCTTGCTGGTAACTGAAGTTATTAAAAAATATATGTATAGACATACTTTTGTTTCATAATTTGTCAAAATTTGTGTTTTTTAAAATTTCCCAATATTATTAATCTATCTCAACAAGCCTGATATGCCAAAATTAAACAATTGGTGACGTGTGCATGTGTGTGTTTTGAAAATTTCTCAGCTAAACTAAGCCCTTACCAAAAAAAAAAATACTAAAATAAAAAAAATATTTTTCATTTGGTCAAATTTTCGGCTGGTGACTAGGCAAAGAACCTTTCAGCACCTACACGTTTACTTTCACATCCTAAATAGACAGGCCTGACCAGTAATTTTTATTCCCCCCCGACAACCTACCCACTGTTATTCCAGACAATTATTTACCATTTTTTTCTAACCTGTCCATTTATTTCAACTTCCTCTTTCTTTTTTGTTCTGAAAACAAGTTAATTTTTAAATAATTTGCAAACATACCCTTTTCATCCAGCTTACTCTTCTATTCCAGACTTAAGACTATATGTATATAAGCTGTAATTATGGCCCTAATAGAAATTAAAGTTCCATAAACAGCTGTTAGAATTTTACAAAATATTGACAAATGTTTTTTTCTTTTGTTTTTGAAAATATTACTTTCCTTTGTTGGAATAAAATTTCAGAAATTTAATTTTTTTTGCAGTTAAAAAAGGATCAATTTTTACTCAATAATTTATATTATTAATAAGTATTAAAAGTTTATGCTATAAGGAGGTGCTTAAAAATTCTGAAACATTAACCTTTTTTTTTTTTTTTTTTTTAATAATCTCGTAAGGTGTCTACTTTTTGGTCAGGTCAAGAACTTCTTCGACTCCTCCGAACCCTCAATGAAAATGTTTATGAAAGACCTACTTTGGGGGTGGGCAAGACAATCTTTTTTCATGTGATTAATCACTGACATTTTGAAACACTTTTATTGCCAATAAAACAAATCATTTCCAGCATTTATTTTTTTTTTTTTTTACAGACAAACTCCCTTTTATTGAAATTCACTTTGCAGATACTGCGCATTTTTACCAACTGTGATAACCCTGCGTCAATCAAGTCAACTGGCACCATTTTGACAACCTCATTCACTCACTTCTTGTCTCTGTATCACATTTTGGCAATTCTTCCAATATTTCAAGAATTTTCATTATTATTGACATGCTAATGCACACTAAACAGATTCCAATACAACTTTTCTATATGCACTGGAGAAACCCCAAAATCAGGCCACATACTTTATTCTGGTATTGAGCTTGCATTATCTTTGAGTTTTATTAGTATGAAGCAGGTTACATGGAATCATCAATATCATTTTTCTTTACTTGGAACTAGATTACTGTCTTAAAATACTGCCAGTGAATAATTGGCAAAAACACATAGCGCCCACAACAGAAAATGACAAATTTAACTGGGAAAGAAAGGAACAAAATCAAGAAATCAAAGAAAACAGTTCACGACAAAATGGTCACAGCTTTTATTGGAACCAAAGAAGTCAAAATTGAACTAGAGAGATTATATTTTAGATATTTATAAAATATTGCACTACATACAAACTGGAACATTGGTAGTGTCAAGAATATCAGCAGAGAAACTGGAATAGGTGAACCAAATTCAATTTCTAGTCTGTTAGCTTCTCACAAATGTCCTCAAGAAAGACAAGATGGGAATCTCTAGTCTTGGATAGCAACCAGTCTTGTGAGCAAAAGTGTGAGAAGAAACTGTTAATATAAATCTTACAGTTACGACTAGCAATTACAATTTTAGCAGTGACTTTTCTTTTTGAGGGTACCAGAATGGCAGTTTTCTAGTTACATCATCCTGACTGGTAGCAAGAAGTCCAAATACTTTGGTAGTGAAATAGAGAGGCTGCTCTGGGCAACAATTAGAGTTTTTGCAGGGCTATGTGATGCATAGATAAGTGTTCCTACAAGCACTTCTGATAAGTAACCCCAAGAGTACATTATGCTGCAGTTTTGACCACCTTCAAACCAGTTTTTATGGCTTTCGATGATGGACAGTGATAATTATTTTGGTCTTTCTCACATTAAAAATTTCAATAATTTTCTCATAAGAGTTACAAATGGAAAAAAAATTACAAAAATGAAATAAAATTATTTTAAAGAAATGTACAAATCCAGCTGCATAATGAAGAAAAGAAAAAGAAAAAAGAAAAAAAGAAAAGGAAAAAAAAAAGGAAAAAGAAAAAAAAAGAAAAAAAGGAAAAAAAAAAAGAAAAAAGGAAAGGAAAAAGAAAAAAGGAAAGGAAAAAGAAAAAAGGAAAGGAAAAAGAAAAAAGGAAAGGAAAAAGAAAAAAGGAAAGGAAAAAGAAAAAAGGAAAGGAAAAAGAAAAAAGGAAAGGAAAAAGAAAAGGAAAAGGAAAAAGGAAAAAAAAAAAGAAAAAAAAAGTAAAAAGGAAAAAGGAAAAAGGAAAAAGGAAAAAAAAAAGGAAAAAAAAAAGAAAAAAAGGAAAAAAGAAAAAAGAAAAAAGAAAAAGGAAAAAAGAAAAAAAAAAAGGAAAAAGGAAAGGAAAAAAAAAAAAGGAAAAAAAAAAAAGAAAGGAAAAAAGAAAAAGAAAAAGGAAAAAAAAAAAGGAAAAAGGAAAAAAAAAAAGGAAATCTATAAAAAAGTAAAAAAGGAAAGGAAGGAAAAAGAAAAAAAAAAAAAAAGAAAAAAAAAAAAAAAAAAAAAAAAGAAAAAGAAAAGAAAAAGAAAAAAAAAAAAAAAAAAAAAAAGAAAAAAGAGGAAAAGAAAAAAGAAAAGAAAAAGAGAAAAGAAAAAAGAAAAAAAAAAAAAAAGAAAAAAAAAGAAAAAAGAAAAAGAAAAAAGAGAAAAAAGAAAGAGAAAAAAGAAAAAGAAAAAAGAAAAAAGAAAGAAAGAAAAAGAAAGAAAAAGAAGAAAAAAAGAAGAAAAAAAGACGAGCAGGTGAAGAATCAAATGCCATAAAAAGATTTTAGCCAAGAAAAGTAAGTGTAAAAGACAGATACAGAATTCAGCAACAGAGACAAAATACAATGCTCTCAAATAACAAAAGTAAATTTTGCTGACAGGTAAATAGAGAAACAAAAATTATATATTAAAAAAAATTAGACATGACAGAAATAGATAGAAAGTTATGCTGGGAAAAGGAACCCAACATGACAGTAAAAGAACAGTTGAGAAGAAAATGCTGCATTGGGATCAAAGATGGACATAAGAGAAATAAAGATATCTAAAGAAAAAAAATTGCAAATTGGAAAAGCCTCAAGCCATGATAGAATTCATAAGTTCTGATTCGAAAGATAAATCAAAGACAAGCCTAACAATTACATCAATGGCTGATGGAATCAAAATCCCTGACTGGATTACAAAAAGAAAAGATGACCTTGATTCAAAACAATGCCAAAAAGAAATAAGTACATGTAATCAGATGCAGATAACATGGAAAATTCTATCAGGACAACAGACAAAGGAAAATGTACCACTCACATGAATGAAAAGGAGAAAGAAAAAAAAGGATGCAATGGAAGAAAAAAGAAGAAAACAACTTATTTACAAAAATAAAAAAAAAAAAGAGAGAAGAGACAACTTAAAAAAAAAAAAAAAAAAAAAAATAACAAAAGAGACTTTGGCTATTTTTGGTGAAGAATAATTGTTACTTCTCTTTGATAAAAAAAATTTTCAACAAAGATCTGGTTGTTTGATAAGAGAAAAGACAGATCCTAAATTATTCTACATTATTTTATTCCAACAATGTTATATTATTATTGTCATTATTATTGTTTTATCGATTACAACATTGCAGAATGTAACGGGTTATCTCTTAAAATTTATATTAAAAAAATTTGAGGACAGAAATAGACCAAAGGAACAAAAAGAATGCACAGGAAGAACCAAAGAAAGAAGTAAGAACTTATTAAAAATAAAAAAAAAAGCCAAAGAGAGAAGTGACAACTTATTTACAAAAAAAAAAAATCAATCAAAGAGAATGACAACTTATTTACAAATGAAAAAAAAATCAAAAAGAAACAAGAAGTGACAACTTATTTACAAAAAAAAAAAAAATGATAGCCAAACAGAGAAGTGACAACTTATTTACAAATGAAAAAAAAAAAATCAAAATAGCCAAACAAAAGAGGACAAATTTACAAATGAAAAAAAAAAATCAAAATAGCCAAAACAGAGAAGTGACTGGATTTACAAATAAAAAAATCAAATATAAAAGAGAGAATTGACAACTTATTTACAAATGAAAAAAAAAAAAAAATAGCCAAACAGAGAAGTGACAACTTATTTACAAATGAAAAAAAAAAAAAAATGGCCAAAAAAATGACAACAGGAAATGAAAAAAAAAAAAAAAATCAAAATAGCCAAAAGAGAAGTGACAAATTTACAAATGAAAAAAAAAACAAAATAGCCAAACAGAGAAGGATTTACAAATGAAAAAAAAAATCAAAATAGCCAAAGAGAAAGACAAATTTACAAATGAAAAAAAAAAACAAAAAAAGAGATGACAACTTATTTACAAAAAAAAAAAAAATCAAAAACCAAAGAGAGAAGTGACAACTTATTTACAAATGAAAAAAAAAAAAAAAAATAGCCAAACAGAGAATGACAATATTTACAAATGAAAAAAAAAATCAAAATTATGACAATTATTTACAAATGAAAAAAAAAAATCAAAATAGCCAAAGAGAGAAGTGACAACTTATTTACAAATGAAAAAAAAAAAATCAAAATAGCCAAAGAGAGAAGTGACAACTTATTTACAAATGAAAAAAAAAAAAAAAATCAAAATATAAAAGAGAGAAGGACAACTTATTTACAAATGAAAAAAAAAAAAAATCAAATAGCCAAGAGAAGAACAACTTATTTACAAATGAAAAAAAAAAATCAAAATAAAAAAGAGAAGACAACTTATTTAAAAATGAAAAAAAAAAAATCAAAATAGCCAAAGAGAGAAGTGACAACTTATTTACAAATGAAAAAAAAAAAATCAAAATAGCCAAAGAGAGAAGTGACAACTTATTTACAAATGAAAAAAAAAAAAATCAAAATAGCCAAACAGAGAAGTGACAACTTATTTACAAATGAAAAAAAAAAAAAAATCAAAATAAAATCAAGTTACAAATGAAAAAAAAAAAAAAAAAAAAAAAAAAAATAGAAGAAGTAACAACTTATTTACATATTTTTTTTTTAAAAACAACCAAAGAGAGAAATGAACAAAACAAAAGCAACAACTGTGACATTGTCAGAACATCATCTGTAACTTGATCTGGTGTACAGTGATTATAGTCTTTATTCTGTAGTGGATCATCTCAGTTGTGTGTCTACATTAGTTCCCACATTTGTCTCTATTTCTTACTAAAAGGCAACTCAGTTTTTTTTTGTTTTTTTTCTTCAGCAGGGGACATACTATTTATTCCTACAAGAAAACCTAACATGATCTCTATTTGTTACTTTTACTGTCCCCAGTAGGGAAATTTTGCTGACTACTTGTCAGTGAGAGAGAGGACATATAGTCAGTGAGAGAAACTCCCCTATCCTATCACTGCAGACACATACCCTAGTTATCAAAGATTATCAATGCAGAATTTCCAAGGGAGAATTTTTTACCAGGAAATCTCAACAGTTGCTCATTCATCAATTCATAAACCAATGAAAACATACAACCACATCCTGGTTCTTTTCCCTTTTTTGTGGGACTTGTGATTGTCAACTGACACTCTCAAATATACTGTATTTCTGAAATAAAATATATTTCCAACAACCTCTCTGGTTGTTTATTAGGAGATAATTATTTTTTCTCTTAATCCTAAATTATTCTGCTTTATTTTATTCCAACAATGTTATATTATTATTGTCATTATTATTGTTTTATTGAAACTACTTATATACAATATTGAAGAATGTAATGAGTTATTATCTCTTATGAATGTCCTCTTTAAGATTATATATATATATATATATATTGTGAATTCTACCACTCAAAACATTATCCAACAACTTACAATAATTCGCAATATTTATCTTGAGAATATAACCAAATTTTAAAGGAACTATAATTTTCCTGCCTATAATTTCAGAGCAAAGCAACACTCTAGACCAGGGGTCAGCAATCTTTTGCTAACTATATGCCGACTTAGGGTTTTTAAATCATTCAGTGTTCCATTTTTTTTTTTTATACAAGTCAAGGTCAGTATACATGTTCTAAAATATATTTTATATAGCATATATATACTTTAGTATATATTAAAATTGAAACAGCTAGATATCAACTTTGCATCGTAGTAGTTATTGGTTCGAATTTCATTTGCAGCTGCATGCCATTGGAAATTGCTTCTTGTGGCATTCATGCTGTAGGTTGCTAACCCATTTGCTTTGAAGAATATTTTCATGAAATATCCAGACTCTTGTCCAACCATCAGGCTCATCCAATGAAGATCTACATTAATCATTTAAATTACTGTTGACCAACTCAAACATTCTTTGTTTTGTGTGTGTGTGTGTGTGTGTGATAATTAAAATGTGTTAGTTTGCTTGCATTTCTCAATGACATTGTTATCATGAACCTTGTTTGACTCCTGTTTTTGCTTAGTAAAATATGTATATATCCATCAAAACAACAAAGTGAGACACGTACACATTTTATATATATATATATATATATATATATATATAGAGGGAGGGAGAGAGAGAGAAAGAAAAAGGATTTATTATGAGAAGGATTTGGTTGGACTAGTTAGTTCAGTAGATATATGAAAGTTCTTGTAATGTGGTTTTTAAATGTTTCTGCCTATATTTTTGAGGTGAGGTATTGTAATTATTTACACTATTTACATTGTTCAGACTGTTGTCCTCATCTTTGTTGCCATATTAACAATGTTTCAGCCATTGTACATTCCAGCCATCTTCAGGGGATTGATACTTTGAACTGAACCCTTTATTTAGTCAACCAGGGTAGATTATTCTAGATGTTTCAGTGGACAAAATAAAGGGTTTAGTTCATGAGAAATGTGTTTTTTTTTTTTTTTTTATTTCTTATTATTATGACAATATTTTTATAGTATAGTAAGATTAACTTCTTCAAATATTTACTTATCTATTTTTGTGGTATTCCTTAAGTCGGTAATTATTTTGCTTTTATCATGCCAAGGTTTTCAATTTCCTAACGTTTCTTGCTGCGCTTGTAACTGCCAATAGACCCTGTCCAGTAGGACATATTTCCAACAACCTGTGTGGCTATTTATTCGTTGGATTATTTTTTTTTCCTTAACCTTAAATTATTCTCCTTTATTTTACAGTGTTACTAAAGAAAGCAACAATAGTATTGATAGAGTATATATGTTTTTTGGGATTTTATTATGCAAGTTAATGCTTTAAAAACAAAACATATTAACCAACCAGTGTAACATTGGTAAAATGTTCAGTGTATATTTATATGATAAAGATATAATATAAATTTCAATTTGTTTTATTAGAAATAATAACTATAACTTATTTGAAGGTGTAAGATTTTTATTATAAAATCAAAAGTCATTTATCATATTTTCAGTCAGTTATGTGCCATGTGTGATACACACTGAGGTGATCATGTATCTTTTGATACATGACAGACGAGGCAGATTTTTTCCTGCAGTAGGTTGCCATTTCTTTCTGTGGTAGACCAATTGTCATCCAAGTTTATAGAACCCAGCCAGTCCTGCTATTTATCCATAGCTAGGGGAAGAAGAGGATTCATACCTTTCCCAAGGGTATTAGCATGTAAGTGAATGTAATGGATTCAACTGGAATTTGAACTCAGCTCTCCGATTCCTCAATCCAAGCTGCTACCCATTACTCCACCATACCTCCTTGTCATATTATAAATAATCTTCATTTTTTTTTCTCTGCTTTCCTAACAGCATCTTCAAAATTTCTTCTTGTTTGATCCACTTTTCTTGCTTATCCCGCCTTTAATTTTTCACAAAATCTTTCTTTGTAACATTCTAAAAATGAGTTTTTGTTCTAGATCTTATGTTAGCAGTGTTTTCAAATTCTTTTTTCATATATTCTCTGTTCAACTTTTTCACAATTTCCAATGTGCTTCATTCATGCAATAACTTTACATCTTGTTACACTTTTGAAGTTAAATCTTTCTTCAACTGTGACAATCTTTGTATACATCTAAAATGTCATTAAATGTACTATTATATTATAAATATAAAAAAAAAAAATGGAAATTGTGAAAAAGTTGTATGAAGAATATATGAAAAAAGAATTTGAAAACACTGCTAACATAAGATCTAGAACAAAAACTCATTTTTAGAATATCACAAAGATTTAGAGAAAAAATTAAAAGAGGAATAAGCAAGAAAAGTGGATCAAACAACAAGAAATTATTTGAAGATGCTGCTGTTAGGAAAGTAGATAGAGAAAAAAAAATGCAGAATATTAAGAACACTAGTTAAGAACATGAAAACAACCAAATTACAACTTTTAAGTAAACATCGTAAAGAGAAATATCTAAGTTGGGGAAAGAACGTGCATGAAAACGGATTTCTCCATCAGTAATTAATAGTGATGAATACTGGATTTACCTGATGACTCAGTTAGAGGTTGGGTCCTTCATGGAAATATGAAAGTACACAACTTAGATTACAGGGAATGTTTTGAGATAGTATTATCAACAGTAAAAAGAGAATTCTCTTGAAAGCTGATAAAGGTATAAATCTATAGCAATATTGTAAATTCTTGGAGAAAACTTTTTTTTCTTTTTTAGTATAGGTCAAAGCCAAGAAGCTTTAAGCTAATGAGTATAATTCATGAAAAACAATGCTTTTATACCTTTTGAAAAACTGACTATTGTATATTGGGTAAAAAAAAGAAACATTTCAAAGAACCCAACTTAAAAGAATGGCTGCCAGTCTGTTCAGATATAGACCAAATAGAAAACATGGACCATTATTAAAAGAGATGTAAATGAGAATGGAAAACAATATTCAAGCAAAGAAAATTTCTTGGAAACAAAAACTGCTGTAAGTGATATTACAAAAGAATAGAAAAGTTAACAAAATCAATGGTTGAAAGACAGACAAAAGCTACAGAATATCAAAATGCCACATATAAGTATGTAATATAATAAAAGGATTATTTAGATGCATGGAATATATTGGCTTAATTAAATATATCTATTTAAATTTATTTATAAATAAAAAGATTGTTATGTTTTGTTTGCATAATAAAACTTCTGTCAAACAAATTATCAATATTTTTATAAGGATAGAAATCATAATCTGAAATTATTGCTCACATAGAAAAGCAAATCTTTAAAGTTTAACCAATACTGATGGGTTAATACCAATTTCATTATGAAAACTCTCACAGGCTTCTTAAAATCAGAGTGTATATCATGACAAAGAATATTGGAATGTTTAATTCCACTATAAATCTCCAAAGACACAGAAAAATTCATTACAGATGCAACAATTAACTAGAAGAGAGAGAGAGAGAGAAGTAATTGCAAGAAAACAATCTTTGGCCAAATGTCAACATAAGAGATATTTCCTATTATTTTTCATAAAGACATCTTAAATACATCTTTTTCAGAATTCTAAGAAAGGATATAGGAAAAAAGAAAACAACTCCTGATACAAACATCTGACCAAAGAAGATTTGCCCAAAATATTTAGTAAATGAATTAGAAGTGCCGATTCAAGTTGACAAAAGTTTTAGCCAAGATACTAAAATGGAATTTGGGATTCAGATTTTGGTAATAAACAAAGAAAAATATCAAGCAACAAAAGGGATTCATATAATCCATCAGGAAATATTTCAGAACACTGGACAGAAAAAAAAGCACTGAAAATATTTCCGAAAATTGGAGGCAGATTTGATTAAACAATGAAAACAAAAGAATCATTAAATAATATCTCAGAAAAACAAAGATTTTTCAGGACAACACACAACAGTAGAAATTTTACCAAATAATGCAAGATATTTAGTTAAATATTTGGGACCTTTTCTAAAATGAGCAAGAAAGGAGTAGGCATATTCAAGATCAGAGAATGTGAAAAATCAAAAATAGGGAGAGGACTTCTTAGTATTAATGACTGTTTTGATTTACCTATAGACAAACAGGAGTCGATAGGTCCACCACCATCCTAGTTTTTTTGAACAGGAGTAGAGGTTTATCTCTTGATTCCTGTTTAGGATTGAATTTCCAGTTCCTTCTCAAGTTTTCTCATTCATTCCCAGTAGCCTCTTGAATCTTAGTGGTTCTAACCCCTTACTTGATGTGAAATGATTAAACAAATAAATAAATTAAAATTGATATATCAAAGAAATGTGACTGATTATGTCAACCAGAAGTAACCAAACTGACAAGATTGATCAATTGATTTATTGGCATGTCAACTCCTTATGGGTCATTTAATGCCAAAATTTTATTTTCTTGGGAACTTAGAAGTAATAAAAATATGACATATGTTATTTTGCTTTCATAACTGAATACATGGTAGATAATACTCAACTTTTGTGCATATATATGTTTGTGTGGACATAATTAGAAGAGGTTGTGATGTGTGTTTTATGTTGTTGTTTTGTTGAACTTATATTTTGGAATACAGTTTGATTTCAATAAGAAATTGTAGGATATTATATGGATTAATGCCATGAAAGAGTTCTTTTATGTTTGCTTGGTAGTATTTTAAACAGATTTAGGTGAAGTCATTACAATTTGTTAGTATGTGCATATTGTTGGTAACTTTACTAAAAATTTGTATTGTTGGCAATTTTTTTTTTATATGAAAATGTTTTGCTGGTATTTTTGCTATAAAAATGTATTTTTATACTTTCCTAGTGTTTTGACCCCATTTTGGGGGTTCCCTATTTGCCCAGAGCTGGGAACCCAACAGGTGCTACCACCCCAAACTGACAAGAAAATGAAATCATAGATCTAGAAACTAAAGAACAAAAGAGCCAAATATGAGAACAACTGTATAAAAATTTCAAGATACCAACAAAAGAAATCACAGCCAAAATGACCGAGACAATAGGTACCGTCATACAGAGAATACTTTCAAAAGTGGATCTCCATATAAATAGAAGCCTAGAACAAGTGCATCAAAATTAATATATTGAACACAGACAAGACATTACAGAATAACAACAATAAATGTTAACGATCAACTAATAAATGAATGGAGCAAACTAGCTTGGGAGGAATGATAATCCATTGAGAATTGTGCAAACAATCCAGATATGAAAGCTGCATTCAAAACAAAAAGATGTCCTAAGAAAAAAAACAAAAAACAAACAATAGTTTCTATGATAATGCGAATATTCAATAAATCAGTAAATCTTCAATAGACTTATCACATTGTCAGATATTCAATAAATCAATCAAAATTAAATTCTAACAGATGTAGCTTATCATCATACCCAAGACACTATATATATATGGTAAAATATAGTTTTACGGCATGCTATATTTAGGGCTTAAAGTGCTCAATATCAGGGATAAGATCTACATAAATATAAAAGTGAACATTAAAGTCAACAGTGTTTCATGCATAAAGTCCATTAGAATTACTTTTAAGCATGAAGCAGACTGTCATTTATGGGGGTTAACCTCAGTGTCCACTTCTATATAATAAATCCAAATGTCAGTGTGTAACTGAGTCACACTTTTTCAACTTTACTCCTAGAGGCCAGAGCCAACATATCAAACCATTTTGGAATCAGGCCAACTCGGTGAGCAAATTAAAAAAAACATTCCAGGCGGGATCCAGACCTGCAATCCTGAAATGTTAAATTCTCAAGTTTTCATTACTGCAATTGTTTCTGGTGATTTTTTTTTTTTTTTTTGCAACAAACTTTTTGTATAATAATTAAGTAAGGACCTACATACATTAAATTGGCTTTAAATTAAGTGGCAACAGAAGAATTATTGCTGAACTTTTGAAAGGTAAAGTTAAATATTAACACAATACTTAAATGCAGCAATCAATTTCGAGTTCTTCTGTAGTTTATTGTTGCCTATCACTTCTAATCCTCCCTAACTATTGTGATGAAGGCCTAATCAAGCACACTCCTAAGCTAGTGTGTGTATGTGTGTGTGTATATATATATATTATATATATACACACACACACATACATACATACATACATACATATATATATACATATATATTTTAACCTATATTTGCAGATATATCTATCGAGTGTGCACACACATAGTTTCTTTACATTCGTAAAAACAATACACTAGAATTAGCAGTTTCTCTCTGCCAAATGCTAATGGCTTAGGGGTAGAAACTCAGACTGACACCAAATCAGTCAGGTTTTGATCCTGGCTTCAGGCTTTCAAACATCTAGTCGCACTGACGAGCTGTGATACAGCAAAACAGTACAGTTCAATATATATATATATATATATATATATATATATATATATATATATAATTTCATCATTATTTCAAACTCCCTTCATAATATTCAAACGTAATTATTTCAAATTATTTTAAATTCATTTATTTTAAATTTGTGTATTTTGAAAATCAAATAGATTACCCAATATTTTTCAGGAAATGTAAAAGTATAAGCAAATCAAGAGTTACAAATCAACAAACACCACACACAGGCAGCAATGCCAATTTCTCTTTCATCTTTTTTCAACTGCCAGTATCTCAAAAGACAGGAGCTTTCGCAAACCCAAGACACCCACAAATGGTCAAACAAGAATTTGCATGAAAGCAAACTAGAACTAGACTTTTCTGGAAATTTTCAACCATTTTCGGTGTGGAATACACACAACATTCGAGTATTTGGGTCAGTGAGGTAAGCTACTGCAGTCTTTGGTATAAGAAGCCATGTTGTCAATGTAAAACAAACGTATCAAACGGTGGATACTCCTCTCCCAGTAGAACAAATATGAAATGAACAAAATCATGATTGTGGAAAATAGAGGTAAAAGTTGGTGTGCTTACAAAGAAGTTCAGAAGGCCAGGAAACCAAAGGAATAGGTGAAACTAACCTGATAACAGTATTACTAAAACCAGTTCAAATAATGAGAAATTGTGCTGGAGAAGTTGTCACTTGATCCCCAGAGAGATTTTAAATCTATTCATACCAAGCAAGGTGATAATGCCACTAAGTCACAAGGGGTTACTAGGAGTGAAACAATGAGAAAACTTTAGGAATCGGAAACCCAATCCTAAACAGGGAATAAGAGATAAATCTCAACTTTGTTCAAAAGACTGAGGAGAATCATAAACCTATCTAATCTTATTCATTGCGCAGAGAATTAAAAAATCTTATCCAGTTTTGATGAATAAATTCAATCTCTTCTAATTTTTTAATACCATAAAAATTGCTAACAGCAAAACAATTTGTATGAAAACCAAGTACAAGGTAGCTATAAATACTGATGATGATGAAAATGAAGAGGAAAGATTTAATTACTCTTTAGCAACAGCCACTTATTGCTTAGGTTTTCATTCTTCACCAACCAAATAGACACGTCGACAATCAGAATCAATCATATTACGATCATTTGATTTACTTCTTTACTACTAATTCTTCTTAATTCTACTAATCGCACTGAAGATGACATTCTTCAAGCTTCTTGCTACAGATGCACAGTACCTACCTGATGACACTTGTAATTCAAAACAGTGTGATAATAAGATTATCAAAAAAGAAAAAGAAAATCTAATGTTCGCAGCTATAATTTTCTAACTGAGAACAGACAATTCATAAGCTGAAATATGTAATTATTAAGAGAAAGTGCTAAAAGGTTCTCAGCACATTTACCAAAATTATAGGAAAGAATTTTTTTTACAACCACTTCTACATAAGGCTTTTCTGCACCCCTGCATATTAACTTCTCAAGCTGTAGAATAGACATTTTTATACTGTAAGTTGGGATGCAAATTGTTCCTTTTATTTGTTAATCTTAACCAAACATACAAGTAAGCTGGTTTGGCCAAAGGAGAGAGAGAGAGGGAGTACTCACACTGTACTCAAAAGCCCAGAAGAGTTTGTTTGGTAAGTTAAAATAGTTCAAAAATGAATAAAATATGGCATTTTATCTGTCAAAGTGAAAATCATTCTATTTCTACTCTGCTATCAGAACATTCTAATGCGCATAAAGATAATTCTCCTATCTCTATATTGTTGATCCTTCTGGTGACAGAAGTAAGTCTGTCTCTCTCACATACACACAGTGTGTGTGTGTGTGTATATATATATATATATATATATATATATATACACACACACCAATTGCTATCTTCTGTCTTCCTGAATCCTGTTCCTTTGTCCTTTCCTCACTAAAGGTTTCTTATTCTCTTTCATTCTCTGTAACCGCCCTGCATCCTAGTGGCATTATCACCTTGCTTGGGGTGAAATGATAGATACATATATATATATTATATATATATATATATATATATATTATATTATATAGGAAAATACCTATGTATTTGACATGCTTTTTTTTATTACAGCTTAATCCAAATTTCTTTTTGCAGTGAAAGGACACATTGAAGGTTTCAGTATTTCAAATTCTATACTGTTTGTTTTCATTAGTTGAGTTGTTATCACATTTATATTTTGTGATGTGTGTGTTTGTCTGGTATAGTCAGTGGGTCTAATTACCAAAGATGGTAGCAAGAAGAAACAGGAAATATGCGTATATGTTTGTTTACCGAATTTCTAGTTGCATGTGAAGTCACAACCGATAGAATCAGTGCATTTATCAACTGTATATTAAATTTATATCATTAATTTTAGAGTAAATTTTATTATCATTATTAGTATTGTTTTTATTATTGAGGAAAATTTGTGTGTATTATGAAATTTTTAGTGTGCAATGAGAATGGATATATTGGCGTGTGATGAATTTTTTTTTATCATTATTATTTAGGCTTTATTATTTTATTATTTATAATTTTTCCTTAAGAGATATTTAATATGTGTTTTATTGGCATGTTTTTTGGTTATATGATGAACTTTTGAAAGAAAAGGTGTATAATTATATTCCATCATCCACAAATGTCTGCATCTTACATTCTTTAAGTATAGGCTTTTATATATACTAGAATTTTTTTGCAACACACTGATACCTGTTGAAATCCTCATAGTATTTAGTATTGTTGAAGTTATCGCTAACATTTTTTGTCAAGATTTACAAACTTTGTTTTGTTTAATTTCGCAAAACAATCGAGGAAATTTGAATAAGCTGGTTTGTTTGGAAAAATACTTTGACAAAAACCCTACGTCACGGTTTAATAATTTCTTTAATTTTATAGGACTTTATGGTAAACAATATTTTTTTTTTTTTTAAATTTCAACAGTGATGAATAAATTCTTAGGATTTCTTACTCTTGAGCATGCAACTGGTTATGTTTAAATATTTCTTTCTGAAGCCAAATTCCAACTTTTTGAAATGTTTGGCCTTGTGATTTGTTTATAGTTATCACAAACACAAGGTGAACTGGATTCTTGTATAATTAAAAACTTAAAGATATGCAAAAAGAATAATATTGCACTTTTATTAAATAAGTATTTGTTATTTTAATCATTAAATTGTTTTTAAAATAGTGAGAACATTTTGTATGTTAAATAATAAAACTTGTTTGGGGTGAAATAATTAAAATAAAATAAAAACATGACAAAAGAATTAAGGTTAACTAGAGAGAAGGCAATGGCGGCATTACACAAATACAAATGAAAAAGATAAATTAGGAAAATAGAAATACTTACAACTTTACCATCTATGAAGACAATGGCCTAGTGGATAAAAGTGTTGATTTGTGAATTTGGTGACATGGGGCTTGTGAGTTCAATCCCTGGGTCAGGCGGTGTGTACATGCACTCAGAGGAAATATCACAAGCCAAATAAAAATAAGAACTAGACAATGTCCCTAGACATGAGCATTGGAATGAGAACAGTCTATCCCCATAGATTAAATAAAGTGTTCAGTTCAGAATTCCCTGTAGGTTACACAGATCGATATAAACATGAGGAAAGCAAGAGATAACAACAATAGTCCAAATATAAATAGTGTAAATATTGATAACGAAACATCTCCAAAGGAGTTTCTGTAAATTTCTCAGACTAAACCACTTCCCAAAAATCAGTATTCCAACATTTGGTCATTAAAATATTGATCTCAGCAGGTCAGACAGAGAACTTTTCAATATCTCGTCACAAATATTATAAGTCACCAACCCATTAAATCTTAATGCTGTGCAAAAAAAAAAAAAAAAAAAAAAAAAAAAAAAAAAGACTTACAAAAATGACAAAGAATCAAGACACTAATGTCTGTCCACCAACATCCCATCGTTTGCTGACAAACACTTCACAGCATTATCGTTCAAAAAGGATTAACTCTCACGATTTCCCTGTAAGACTAAGACTTTAAAGACATTTGTCAAAATAAAGCAGTAGGTGTTTAAAGGAACAAAGGATACGTTACAAGAAGCAGATTAACAAATCAGATGGGCAGATAAATGGACAACAGTGTAGATATATGACAAAACATTAGCACTCAGAAAGAAATCCCGTTAATATGACAAGTCAGACGATGTGAAATTAGCATCAAAAGCCAGCATCAGAGAAATCCATGAAACATCAATTTATATACAAGGA
>CAHIKZ030005377.1:1385000-1402500 GCA_903632075.3 Acanthosepion pharaonis
CTATTTACCCATTGCCCTAACATGCGCTACCACCCCAGGTGAGGGACAACCTGGGAACAACAGCAATTAAGAGGTGGTTCCACTCTCCTCAAAACCTCCCTATCAGAGGCCTTGCTGCCGGATGTAGTTTATCATCATAGCCAGGATGTGTTGATTATTTGTGATTAATTTGTTTAAATAAATGCACAATTGTTTGTGTCATACAGTTTAACTTTTGTCAGTTGAAGAGCGTTTAGTTTCAGTATCTGTCTATATTTCTGAGTTGAGGTATTATGTACACTATTTACATTATTTGGATTATTGTCCTCATCTTTGTCGCCATATTCATTACGACGTTTCGGCTGTTGTACACTCCGGCCTTCTTCAGGTGGTTGGAATGTCGAACTGAACCCTTTATTTCTAACTAAGGACACATGGCACAGTGGATAAAAGTGTTAGATCTTATGACAGGACCCAAGGAGTGTGAGTTCAATACCTGGTTAAGGCGGTGGAGAACTTGGAAAGGGGAATTAACAGGAGATAACTGATGACTGACAACCATTAGACATGGCATGTGGAACTAGAACAGTCTACCCCACTGAGTGTTTTGTTTTTTGGAGTTTTTTTTTTTTTTTTTACTATTAACATACACAGGAAGTATCATCATTAGAGATACTTTCAGCAATATCATTGCATAAGACTATTTATAAATCCCATGTATTATTATATCATGTCTGGGCTTTCATATTAACACACTAACAATTAGTATTTGTTTTATTACACCCCATAAATATCAACATTAACACTTTTCTGAGAGAATAAAAAAAATAATTACAAGTTAAAAAAAAAAAATTTCTTACTGCCAAAATTTAATCTTTTTTTTTAATGCTTAATTAAATAGAGATGGTAATCCAGCCTAATATTTAAGAATTTAAGGACATATTGAAGGCAAGAGAGGCAGAGGGAAAGAGCAAGCAATCTACTCTAATAAGTTTATATAAATAGATGACAGTGTAGGGATAGTAAGGGGATAAACATTGCTTAGAGTGACAAAGAAGAAGACACTGTGGAGTGCCGTAATGGCCCACATCCTGAGAGGACACTGTGGAGAGCCGTAGGGGCCCACATCCTGAGAGGACACTGTGGAGAGCCGTAATGGCCCACATCCTGAGAGGACACTGCACATAAAAAAATGTAATGTTTTATCTATTTTATAATTAAAATGCTTAAAGAAGTAAACTGAAAAAAGGTCAAAATACAAGTCCAATTTTTTTTGTTAAGAGATGTTGTTATGAAGCATACTTTTTTTTTCTTTTTTAGAGACTTTATCTACTTAAAGAAGCCAAAAATTTACAACTGGTATTTATTTGCAACTTACCTGCAGATAGTAGCCTTCATAGATACCAGCATGGGGTCCTACTATCTATAAGAGATAAAGAAAAAAAAAAATCAGTTTATTACATGACCAAAACTGACAGAAGAATATCATTAAGTATTACATTTAAAATACTGAATATATATCAACTGTTTCTAAGAGCCAGAACTGTTCTCAGTCTCCAATATAAGTATCTGTTGATTCCAGTAATCCTCAGAGAATTTCAAACTGAACCCATTATTTAAGCTATGGGAGTAGACTGATCTCATTCTGCTGGCCATGTGTGTGGATGTCTTTATTTTAGTACTGCTCAGTTATTATGAGTCCTGTTTCCACTAAGTCTGAACTACTGGGCCCATGGATCAAAAAGAATCTTCAGTTTAACAAAAATCAACAAATTAAAACTCAAGAAAGCAATGAATCAGACGATCAAGCACATCAGAGACAAGGTTTATGTTATTGAACATAAAAAGAACTTCAATTAAGATGAGTGTCTTTGTGATAGAAAGATCAATTACAGACAGTTGGAGAGAGAGCTCAAACATGAGGATCAATCCCCTACTCTTGGACTAAAGAAACCAGTCAAACTTGACAACACATCTCCAGTTATCAGTTATCACTTACCCAATCCATACACCTGAGGTACCAAACCACCTGATAAATGTAATGCCAGACAGGATGCCCCCAACTATATTTCAGATCTCATGAGGTACCTCACACGATGTGAGCTCATCACCACCAGATAAACTAAGTTTAATGACAAGCAAGAGGATTATTGAGCATAGAATCATTCTTTTTAGGGTGCCCTGAGAGATTTTGGCCTCACGCACAAGGAAGAAATGAACCTTCTCATTCACAGAAGGGTCATTCACAAATAAAGCCGTCTCTTCACCTGGAAAGGGAGAAGAATGTTGGTATTTGCCCATCTTCAGTGTGTATCACACTAAAAAAAACCATGTAAAATCAAGGTGGTCTTTGACTCCAGTGCCAAGTACAACAGAGTATCCTTTAATGATGTGCTAATCAGTGGACCTGACCTTAAGAACACCTTGGTTGGAGTCCTTGCTTATTTCCATAAGGAATTGGTTGCAATCACAGCAGATATTGAACAGATGTTCCAGTGCTTCCTGGTGAACAAAGAACACAGGACCTTTCTAAGATTCCTATGGTATTGCAACAATGATCCTACCAACAAAATCGCAGAATATCAGATGAGGGTCCACATCCTTGATAACAGCCCATCTCCTGCTGTGGTGATCTACTGTATAGAAAACAAGAAAAACCAGCTTATGATAGTTGAGGAGTAAGTCAACCGGAATTTTTACATTAATTGTCTAAAATCACTCACTACAGTCAAAGCTACAGTCCGATTGCTTCAAAAAATACAAGGCATCTTTGCTGGATCAAATTTAAGATTGCATAAAATCACCTCCAACAGAGGACAGGTCATGACCACCTTCTCATCGTGGGACCTTGCCAATGATCTTAAGGACTTGGACTTGAGTTGGGACAAACTACCCAAAAAGCACAGCCTTAGTTGGCAACCAGTCTACTGCAGAAAGAAATGGCAGCCTTATGCAGAAAAAACTTCAATCATGAATTAAAAGAGACACGATCGCCCAAGAGTATATTACGTATGATACTTAACTGACTAATCACTTAACATTTAACGCTCTGCATTAGTCACTACTTTCCTTTCCTCTGTATTGTTTTTCAAGACTCCTCTCTACTGCACTACTTAATTTCAGACAGTCATTTTCTGTTACCATAGTAGGATATGACAACACAACTGCAAAATTCAAACATGCTATTCATCTGAATCATTTGCAGTGGCAGGATAAATTTTTTGCTTTACAAGCAAAATCACCTCCAGTATGTTAAAGGTTAAAGAACAGATGATAAAAAAATGTGTGTATATAATATTTACCTTGTAAATGCAAAAAAGAATATACAAAATAACCTCAGTTATGTAACTTTCCTCATGGTTAAAATATTCCACTTAATTTGTACATCTATCATGAAACTACAAAAACACCTCAGCACTAACAAATTCTACAAAGACAGTTTTAATCATTTGAAGTTGAGTATTTAAACTTGATAAATTTATAAATCAAGAAAAAATAATAACAATGGTTTGCATTATCCTCTAATCTGATTATGGGTTCAAATTTCACTCTTCATGGATTTGCTGATACCTATTTTTGTTTAAAGCATGAGTGAACATTAAATGAGCTTATGATAAAATTTAATAAGTATAAAAAAAAAATTTAAAAAAATATAAATTTTAAACTTAACAACAATAGAGAAACTCAAGAGAGATTGTTTGTTATTCTGTATTAAAATGTAGCAAAAATGAAAAATATACTAAAATACTTTTATCACTGAGAAGTATCACTAGCCGATAATAAACCAACTCACTCAGTGGTAGATGATTAAAAATTTAGGTCAATTATTATCCAACATATCAGGTTTCAAGAAATTATTGATCAAAGAGACAGGTATATTTTTATCATTTTAAATGTTATTTTTAGTAGATACTCATATCTGAGTAGACTCTCTATTTATTTATTTCTATTTATTTAATAAATATAGTGTCTACTCAAATATCCACTAAAAATATCTTTTAAAGTGATAAAAATCTGTCATATGAATAAATAAAAAGATACTTCTACACTATATATATATATATATATATATATATATATATATATATATATATATATATATATGTGTGTGTGTGTGTGTGGTGGTGGTTTGTAAATGTTCAGGTTATCTGACCAAGAAAAAATAAAATTACTTTTTAGAGTTTGGTTATTTTTCAAACAACTTGTTCAAATTTTACAAGCATGAATATTCATTTTAAAGTGAAATAAAAGTCAATATGATTAAATCATGAACATGTGTCTTTATCTCGCATAAGATTCTCTTGTTGCCATTACAGGAAGGAATTTACTTAACAGCTGATGCCTAACAACTTAAAAGAAAAATAATATTGAGAGACAATTTATATATATATATATATATATATATATATATATATGAAGAAATATAGTTTTAAGGTGTGCTATATATTAAATATCTTAATTTAAGTATATTTTTCTTTATTTAGCCAGACACATTCAAATATCTGAATAAATAGACATTAAACTTTGTCAAATAATTGTATTTAATATTCTTTTAAATTTACTTTGTTTTAATATTCATTTTTTTAAAGTTACACTTTTATTTACTATAGATATGAAAATAAATTCAAGGGAATAGAAATTTTAAAAATACATATATGTATAACATTTCAAAAGTATCACCAAAATTAAAAAGTAAAAACGAGCAATAATAATAAAATAATAATAGAGAATAAGAATTATTACCTTTGTTTTTTACTTTTAAATTCTGAGAATCTTGAATGCATTTTAATCTTAAAGTATCTTCATAAATACAAATCATACGATAATTTTTTTACAAGAAGCTGAGTCTGTATATATATTTGCATTGCCATTAATTAATGTAGTTTTTTTAGTTTTAGCTGGAGATACACACAGACAACTACCCTTTATAGATAATGTATACTTTTGGCAGAAAGAATTCATTCAAATGTTTTATTGATTTTTTTTCTGAAAAGGTTTGTCTAATTTTTGTTTTTCCAATTTTTGCTTATAAACAGTCATACATCCAGATTAAATTTATAAAGAAATTATCAGGAAACAACCCCCCCACGAAAGCATTTTAAAATGGATGCAAATTTTTAAATTAATATGTTGCTCCATAGGTGTTGTCATGTTATGAAATCTATCAGACTAACTGGTAAGAAACTTAAAAAAAAAAAAAAAAAAAAAAAAACTATGTCCCTTACATATGATTACAAACATTTCTACACATCATTTGTCTTCAAAAAAAAAAAAAAAAAAAAAAAAAAAGCATGATGACATCATTATTACATTTTTCTCTATTGTAACTGACAACATTAGCATTCTTGATAATCTCGACAGGTGATCAAAAGTACATTAAAAAAAAACATTATAATTTTGACCAGTTTCTTTATAAATTTGATCTGGACATACAACTGCATATGCACCAACTGGGAAAATGTAACAAAAATTTAAGAAAAAAAAAAAAAAAAGAAGACATTTTTAGTAAAACTTATACAATTCATACATTATTTATATGGGCACATAGCTGAATGGTTACAAAACACAGTGTTCCAAACACAAGACCTAAATTCAAATTGCACCCTGGTTGATTTTGTCAGCGAAGTAACTTCTAGACAATACTGGCGAGAGAGAAAAAATCCTAACATGTACCACTGTTGGGAAGTGCCTGAAAACCCTACCACAGGCTGACCCAAGCTTTATAAGTGAAATTGGGTAGACAAAGCTATTTAAAAGTCATCAATAGCTTAACTAGCATGGATTTACAAGTCAGTGTGCTGAGAGACATTAACATACTGGTCTTTTCAACTACTGATCACACCAGATGATGTGCTCTCTATATCTCTATTGAAGAAACACAAATGTGCCCGAGTGGATGCTTACAACAGATTTGCAAGCTACTCAAGCAGATCAATATACTCAGAAACAAGTAAATAACATTTAAAATACATTGAAAATTATCATGAATGCTGCCATATGCTAAAAGTTTTCAATGTATTTTAAATGTTATTACTTTTCTCCATTGTTTTCATATGTTGTGTTTGTTTTTTCTTTTTGTGCACCTGGGGAATGCTGCCAAATTTCATTGTACACTGCAGTGACAAGAAGAAATAAATAAAATTTCTACCTCCTTACTTTTTATTAAGAAAAGGAATAAGGAAGAAAGCAAGAAAAAAATGTTCTTCTTTTTCACTTATATATATGAAAAGTGTGTGTATATTAATATAAATAAATATATATATGTATAATTATTTATATATTATATGCGCGTTACTTATAAGAAAGCGCTCAATATCAGAGATAGAGCTAACATATTTGGTTGGATAGATGTGAGTTTGTGACCCTGGGTTTCACGCTTTAGCGATCGCCAGACAAACTGATTAATTTTTTAAAATTTTGGGTTTATGTAGATTGCATGTATTGGTGTTATTGTGGAAGTGGTGGGGGAAACTTCGTTGTTTTGTCATCATACTAACGCAAACATTGATGTATGCAGACACATATACATACTTGGTCGTCCGTCGGGACTCATACATATATAAACATATGTGGGCAGTTTCGGATATGACATATGTATGTATACGGGTGGTGTTGTGTCTATACATACGCATTTGTATGTTGAAATTCAAAGATTGGGAGTGTAGCAAAGATTTCTCGTGAATGTATACATGTCATATTTTTATTTTTCCAGTGAATAAATTTCTTTGCATGTATGTATATACGTGTCGTGGGGTTTGTGTAAAATTATGATAGGTAAAAATTATCATTATTTATATTTATTTTTAAATTTTTGAAAAAAAAAAAAGGGGGGGTTATTTGTTATATTTAAAGCTGGTTATTTGTTTGTTTTTGATGACTGTGTATATATAACAGGTAGAAATTTGTAATCCTTATTGGTTATTTTATATGGTGATGTTTAATATTTAATATGCTGGGTGAGAGGGTAGTTTAATTTAATAATTATAGCGGGTCTATATGATATGATGTGATAGTAATGTTTCAAGGGATTGGAGACAATGATAATATAATTAGCTAATAGTTATTGTAAATTGGTAGAAATGATTAGTAACGGTGGTGGGAGAATGATAAAACCATAAATGTAGTTATAGTGGTGGTAGCTTGAACTAAAAAGTGGTTGTTGGTGTTTTATTTTATTTTGTTATATGTATTAATTTATTTTGGTATAAAACCTGATAATAGGTATTCTGTGTAAAATTATGGTAGTTGAAGATTGCTATAATTTTTAATTTACAAAAATATTATTGTTATTATATTAAAGCTGGTTATTTCCTTGTTTTTTTTTATGACTGTGTATATGTGACTGGTAGAAATTTCAGTTTATACATGTATGGGGAAAACACCATAAATTTTCAGATCTGTCTATATTTCCAAGACAAGGTATTGTAACTATTTACATTGTTCAGAAAAGGCTTGGCACATGGAACTAGAACAATCTACCCCCAGTGGATGATATAAAGGGTTCAGTTCAAAATTCTGACATCTACTCCAATAGTTTCAGGTCTCACACCTCCCTTCTGTGGAATTCCTTTCCTATGACTGGCTTCCCTGATAGCTATAATCGCCAACTATTCAAATGTAATGTCAATCAACATCTCCAGATGCCTTGACATTTTCCCTATCCTTCTCATCTTCCTTTCCTCTATCACGCCTCTTTAATCTCACTCCCACTCTCTGTAACCCCTTGCATGCTAGCGGCATCCTGCCTTGCTTGGGCTGAAATGCTTAGATAAAAATTAAAAAAAAAAAAAAAAAAAAAAATATATATATATATATATATATATATATATATATATAAAATATCGGAAGAAGGATGGAGCTTGCAAAAACATTATGAATATGACAATGAAAATGAGGAAAACAGTCCAAACAATGTAAATAAATTTTCAGATATCAAGAACAATTTTAGGAAAATCTATAAAGTGGAAAAAAATTATAATTATCAATACAATAATTTTTTTTTTTTAATTATAAAAATACAAAAATTGAATCTCTTTGTTATTATTAATATAAACAGATCTGCTTAAAAGTGGATATTGAAATTTATTTTTAATGATTTCAATCAAAATGTTAAGTGTGTCCATTATTGAGCACAGTCAACTGTTATTGAAAGCTGCAGCAACCAAATCAATAAAGCCATGTCACTAAGTAATACTGCCTTTTGCTGGTGCAAGCAAATCATCACTTGCATATAAATCATGGCAAAGATCTAACTAGAACAGCAGTTGCAAGTTAAATTTAAATGCAGAAGCAGTGCAACAAATGCATATCACATTTTTTCAAAGTGGACTGCTCTACATAACAAGCCACAAAATGTCAGTGGGGAAACATCTTCAATGTGCATTATTCAATTCACAACAAAATTGGTTGGACAAGCAGCAAATGCAACAGGAAAGGAAGAATGCTTATCGTTGTGCTAAATTAAGGAAATTTAAACCAAAGTTTCTATTAAAATTAAGATAATCATATTAAATTATTTATGACTAATAATAAAAGATAGCTACCCATTTATATAATGTGATATATATATATATATATATATATATATATATATATATATGGGAATGTTCACTGCAGATTCTCCAAACCATAAATGTGCATCTCAAATCTGCAATGGTATGACTCCTATTTATAATACCAATACATCAGATTATTTGAATAAAAAGAAAATACAGAATCAAAAATAATAAAGTTTGATATTTATCAGAGCTCAATTCCGAGCTTCAAAAATTTATCATTCATCAGGACTGTCGATGACTATTACGTAATTTTAAATATTAATGGGCATCAGTATAATTTTATTTAAAAGATAAAAATCATAAGCAAAAGAATCCTGGTATACAGGATAATAAATGAGAAATATACCATATATAAGAAAATAATAATAGCTAGCCACTTGTATTTGAGGATACAAGTGTACTTGGTTGGTTAACCAATCCCTAATTTAGACACTTGCTCAGGCACATTTGTGTTTGTTCAACACCCAAAGAGCCCACCTGTGGTTTATACTGCAACTATGCTGAGCAGACCTAGGTTACTTTTTTTTGGGAGAGAGCATGTTATCTAGTGTGATCAACAATCCGAACAAAGCCGGCACACTCAAACCCTTGGTCACAAGGACTTGTGACACAGCTATTGATGGTCTGTCTACCCAATTTCACTCACAAGGCATGGGTCAACCCGTGGTATGGTTTTCAGGTGCTTTCTGAAGGTGCCACATGCTGTGATCATCCCCCTTTAGATTGATAACATCAGAAAGTCTTCTTCCTGACAAATTGGCCCTGGTGAGATTTGAACCCAGATCTCATGATCAGAAAGCGAATATTCTAACCACTTGGCCATGTGCTTTGAATTTTTAAAATCTCTTATTGAATAAAAATTTTCTTGACACTCCTGCTTAAGTTGAATTAAGAGAGAAAGAAGTTTCATTTTTAAGAAAAGGAAAAATCATGTTATCTGAATTTTTTTGGTAGATGAATTATCATCATTATGCACCAATTTACTTGGACTGTTCTCTTAGTTTGTTATTGTCACAATGTATCAGTTGTTGTACTCTGAGCTTCTTCAGGTATTTGTCATAATTGGTAACTATCTGGGAATTTCAAACCAAATCATTTATTCAATCCAGTAAGAGAGAGAGAGAGAGAAAGAGAGACATTGTTTTCATTCTATTGTCTATGAAACAATATCTCATAACAGTAATTTTTTCAAAGTGAGTTTATCCTTGTAAATTTTTTTTTCTTTGAACCAAATTAGGACTTTTTCTCACTACCTGAACCAGGAATTGAACTCCTGATCATCAGTTCAATCAAATATGGTGACCATAACAACCAAAATGAGGACAATGGTAATAATAGTAGTTTTCCCTACAAGGAAACATTTGACATTAATTGACCAAGCAACCAGTAGTGCTTTCAGACAAAATTTATAAAAATCTCTCTTAAAACACTTTTTTTTTCCTTTTTAGGAAAACAGGTTTCTCAAATCTAGTATTTTTTTATCAATCTTTCCAGTACTGATGGGGCTTTCCTTCCAAAGCTTCTATTTGAAGTGTTGTGAAATTTTAACATCTTGATTATGTCATTATTTTCTTAGAGTCACAGGTGCTATCCATTTTAGTTGTTGTTTCTGTTGGTAGTCCTCAACAGATGTGGCTTCTTTTATTTGGTACAGTTCTTTATGATCCTGTAGCAGCAGTCCACAATGTTCGAAGAAGGATGGTCTGAGTAAATCAGTATCACATACTAGAGATTTGTTGCCAATCATTTGATTGGAAGTTGGGATTATATCTAGCTATAAGAAATATTAGCAGTTTTTATCATTTTTCGTCATCCATACTGCAATTGTCCCATAAAACATTATTAAACTCGAGTACACTTTCATCACATATGGCTAAGTTCACTCAATACACTTAGAACTGGGTTTAGAGGTAACACTTATTGTAAACAAAAGTATTTTTCATATTTTAATATAGTAAGTAAAATAATAATACTTCACAAAGCAAGTATTTTTTTTAAAAATTCAATAAACAATCATTATTTTAACTAATTTTCATTGAATCCTATTTCTATAATGGCTATTTTATTTTTGTACAATTTTTTATAACAGAGTTAATTATTTTTTATTTAATATTTTTTTGTTTGCACATTAACAATAATGTCATTGACATTAAATATTTAAATGCTTTAAATACAAAAATTTTTATTTTTATGACTAACTTTACACTATTTTCTAGCAATCGGAACCAAAATTAAAATTTCAAAAGACATGTAAATTATTGTGAAATGTTTTAAAATTGTTAAAAAATACTTGATCATTGCTATAATTTGTAATGCTTTAAGATGAGCAATATGAATGATTCCATTTTATTTGAAAATATTTTGAGATCATGTTCACAGAATATAAAGAATTCAACTGATCTACAGTCTTATATATGAATAAGCATAACATGTTTTGTGCACAACAAAGCAACAGACACTGGTTTGTGTAAAAGGGAGGGAAAAAATATAAAATTTACAAAACTAAAAGGAATTTTTCTTTTAATAATTCCACCTCCCTTTTTCCACCCACAAAACATGGCAATTTTCTTTGAGGACAAAAAAAAAAAAAAAAAAAAAAATTGTGTGCATGTGTGTCTGTGCACAGAGCTGTAAAATCCAGAAGCAAAGCAGTCAAAACAATTAAAGAAAATGATACTTGCTCTTTGTTTTATCTGAGAGAGAGAAAAGAAAGAGAAAGAAATGAAGTAAAGAATTAAGCATGAAATAAAAGAAGGTAGACAAGAAATAGTTTCAGAGTTCTTACATTCAGTATTTATTACCAAAAAAATCTTTAAAAAAGATTCAGACAAAGTATAACACAGAACAGAAATATATATATATATATATATATATATATATATATATATATATATATATATAATATTGAAAATTGAAAATTAAAAAAATAATGTTTTATTTTATGAAAGTATTTATTTATATATATATTTGATATTTCAAATTGTCCTCAATCTTTCATCAGAAATAACTGTTTGTTACAAATAAATTAAAATTACTGTTTGTAGTAAGTAGCGTCCTTCGCGAGACGCGGACGTCACGTGATATTCCTAACTTAAATCTGTCATAAATATTTTAAATGTTGTTTAAAAAAATTCTTTAACCATATCTAAAAAAAAAAAATTGCTTAACTATTGAAATATTTATAAAGATTTAAAACACCCAAGTCCCTATTCAACCCTAGTTTATGTGTATTTAATTTTAAAATCCAATATTATTAAATACAAATAAACAACTATGAGAAGAGGACATAATCACAGCATGCAGATTCTATGTAAAATATTTAGGATTAAGCAACACATTTTGTTCTATGTAATTTGAACCTTCTTATCAAATTCTATAACGTTTCAAATAACCCTATGCCTTATATTCAAACATGATCAGAAAATTGCAATTTTTCTCTCATAGTTTGATGCATTCAGTATTTATTAGTGCAAAGAAATTTTTTTTGGTAAAAATTCACACATAGCATAACACAGAATAAAAAGGAATATAGCAAGCAGTTATATTTTTAGTAGGAAACGTTCTTCTCTACAGATGAACAGTTAAAAGGCAAATCAAAGAAGAATCTAATAAAAAAAATTTAACTTGACTGCAAAAAGAAATTTAGAACAAACCTGAAAAGGATTTGTACATGTCATTGATACAAAAACATCAAAAGAATTTCTAACAATTTAACAAACCTATCTGAACCAAGAATTGCAGCTGCCATTATCCCATCACTATACTGTAGATTCCCTCTGCTTTTTCTATAAATATTTTCATGGTAATCGTTCTGATGAACTTTCCTCTTTGGTACCTAGACTTTATGAATTTAAGTGCAGTACAAGATAGGCGGCAAGGTCTCATCATCTTACAATTGAAATGGCTCAATGTAACCATAAGGTTTTTTTTCTCTCACTTCTCACCTGGGGAACTCTCTTTTGGCTTCTTGCATCCCAGTTGACTTTGATCTTCAAAAATTTAAATGCACTGTCAATCATTATCTTTGGTTTACAAAATTCCTTGTTCTCTTTTTCTCATATTCTCTCATACTCAGTGACACCCTTGTATCATAGTAGCTTTATTGCCTTGTTTGGGGGTAAAACGATAAAAAAAAAAAAAAAAAAAAAAAAAAACGTGTAAAATCTACAAAGATTTTTTTTTCTTATAAATGCAAATATAGTGAAATCAATTTTTTTTATATACAAATGAGAAGCCATGGAAAGGGATAGAAGGTTAAGAAATACTTTAAGCAGTTTCTTGAACTTATGGCATTCTATCATGATAAGTCTTACTGCTACATTATATTGAAACACTAGTGCCAGTACTGGTACTACAATTAAGCAATGTCAATGCGAGATAAAGTGTGGGGGATTCAGAACAGGACTTCTTCAAAAGAAGATTAAATACAGAATTTGAGATGTAGTTGTAGTTTTCTTTTTATAGCACCTGTCCCAATATTTTTTGATCAGACCTTGGAGGTAAATAAAGGAATATCTATATGGCTATATGTTCAGATTCAAACATCAATCATTGACACGAGAGAGAGACGAGAGACACACAAAAGAGAGAGAGAGACGAGAGACACACAAAAGAGAGAGAGAGACGAGAGACACACAAAAGAGAGAGAGAGACGAGAGACACACAAAAGAGAGAGAGAGACGAGAGACACACAAAAGAGAGAGAGAGACGAGAGACACACAAAAGAGAGAGAGAGACGAGAGACACACAAAAGAGAGAGAAAAGAAAGAGAGAGAGAAAAGAAAGAGAGAGAGAAAAGAAAGAGAGAGAGAAAAGAAAGAGAGAGAGAAAAGAAAGAGAGAGAGAAAAGAAAGAGAGAGAAAAGAAAGAGAGAGAGAAAAGAAAAAGAGAGAGAAAAGAAAAAGAGAGAGAAAAGAAAAAGAGAGAGAAAAGAAAAAGAGAGAGAAAAGAAAAAGAGAGAAAAGAGAGAAGAGAAAAAGAGAGAAAAGAGAGAAGAGAAAAAGAGAGAAAAGAGAGAAGAGAAAAAGAGAGAAAAGAGAAGAGAAAAGAACGAAAAGAGAGAAAAGAAGAACGAAAAGAGAGAAAAGAAGAAAAAGAGAGAAAAGAAGAAAAAAAGAAGAAAAAAAGAAAAAAAGAAAAGAAAAGGAATGATAAGCTTTGTAACTAATAGTAACATTGATTTATTTATGTTAAATGCTATTATTTAGACACTGTCAATAAAAAGAGAGAAAAAATCTAGCAACTTCCTAGTCTATTATATCAACAACTTCTACAAGTTTGAGAGATCACTTAGACTTGAATTGAAACATATTTTTCAGTAGAAATAGTCAATGGGTAATGGGAGCAAAAGTAAACTTAACAGAATCATTAATGTTCCAAAATAGACAAGGAGGGAGTGCGTGTGGTGGTTGGGGGGGGGGAGGTTGATGATCAGTAGAAAATAAACTTTCTTTAAATGTTTCAGACATCAGCCACATCTGTAGGTACAGCAATATGCAAAAAAATAAAATAAATAAATAAATAGATAAAATAATTTATTTTACATATTTTTTAAACACCCTGGATGTGCAGGTGGTGCAGTGATTAGAGGCTCCAAACAAGAAATCGGCAAGCAGTGTTTGAATCCCAGTCAGAATTGTTACATTCACTTCCGCACAAATACCCTTAAGAAAAGTATGAATCCATCTATTCTCTCCCCAGCTATGGATTAAATAGCAGGGCAAACTAGACTGTAACTAATACAGGAGAAGGAAAATTCTGAATTCAAAACTGTGTATTCCCCCACCCCCCGGATGGCTCACATACTGGAACTGGAACTAAAATAGTCCCCCACCCCCATATAAAATAATTCAGAAAAACTATTCAAATATAAACTTATCACTATACACACATCAAATCACAAAATAAAGTATTAGGATTGTCTTTTCATGATGTCACAAATATTTCAAGATAAATGCTGACGTCAGATACATATGACTGACATCTGGAAAATCCAGCAGCTAATTAGAGCTGATTGGCAACTGATAATGGATTGTATATATTTGGACAGACACAGGTATAGAGAGACAGAGTGGACATCATCCATGCTAGAAAAATGATTAAATTGTTACACAGAGACTGCCCAATATTTCTTATCTATTCACTAATACAGGTTTTGAAATAGTTTTGGAGGGTTGACAGAATAAAAAGTTTAGTCGCAATATTTTTCACAGTATGCTTTGGTAGAGATATTCCTGAAGGCTTTTTTTACAAAACAAAGTAAAACTCTCACAGAAGGATCATCTAATAATTCTTTAACCAGAGGCTATGAAAGACTTCTACACTGACACAACAACTGAGCTCCAAAAGAGAGAGAGAGAGAGAGATGAGACACAACATTATGGTAATAATACCTCCCCTTGTTCCTTTATGCCATGAAACTCCCTGTGGAGTAAAGAGCCACAATTTCACCACATCTGGTGTTGCTGTGATTTTTGTAGTAAATACATTGTTTTTTTTTTCCTCCCCACCCTCAGGTGGAATTGCCAGCCCAATTTTCAGCAGGTTTGAATTCAGTGTTGTCTTTCTCACAGACTGGTTGACAATCAAGGTTAGAGAATCTAGTCTGCCATGTTATTTGGCCTATAATGAGGGAGATGGATTCTTAACTTTCCCAAAAGTATTTGTGCAAAAGTGAATGCAACAAACATAGCCAGAACTTGAATTTGGCACACCAATTTCACTTTCTGCACTGATAACCACTACATTACATGCAAATCGCAATAGTTGCTTGATTGACAGATTTCTTTTTATGGCTTATCTACCCTTTTGGATTGCAAGAATAATTCTTTTTTGCAAG
Source organism: Acanthosepion pharaonis (assembly GCA_903632075.3). NCBI lineage: Eukaryota > Metazoa > Mollusca > Cephalopoda > Sepiida > Sepiidae > Acanthosepion > Acanthosepion pharaonis. The sequence continues at coordinate 1,400,376 of CAHIKZ030005377.1, forward strand.
TTGCATTAATAATTATTTTTAAAATGTTTTTTCCAGATACAAGTCTATTATTTAACCCATAGCTGAGGGGAGAAAAAGATTCATGTGTTTCCACAAAGTTATTTGAACATAATTTATTTTTTGTATTATATATGAAATCTTCATTAGGGCTACAAATTCTAAGCACTCTTAAGTAGAAACCAATAATTATTCCAGTTTTTTATTTATTTTGCTGTTGTGGTATAAAGAGAAGTTTATGAGATCACTTTTATTGGTAGATTTTACATAGACAGTGGATTTTATTAGTCTGAAAAATTCCTTCCAAAGAACAAATCACCTAATAGTTTTTCCTCATTTTGTCATTTAATATTATATATATATATATATATATATATATATACCTTATTCTGTTAGGAACAGATATGAATTTCTGATCACTGAAAATCACATTTTTTTTCTACAATTACAAACAAAGTGTTAAAATTTATTATAACAAATTAGATAAAATTGGTCAAAAGATCGTAAAGCTCAGCAGTCAATAATCAAAATTCCTATTTATGTATTCATGTTAATACACTAATTTGCAATTATTCTATCGACTTCAAAGATGTCTTTTTCTCTTACAGAATGCAGAGGCCTGCCAAAGGTAACAAATTACTAGCCAGAAAATCAACAGCCATAGAATTCTGATAGTGATTGATCGCCTAAGTTTTAGATATAAGATCAAAACAGCACAAAGTCGGCAAAGGGCTGCAAGAATTCTGAACTGTCAGCACTTTCCACACCCAGATTCCTCAGAGACTAGCCCACACATGGTAGAATGCTAAGCCAACAAGTTGGCATGAATTCCCCTGAAGATCTTTCTTCAACTATAATCGATGCTACCACATCTGTCCCCATCATATAAATAAAGCAAATATGAAAAAAAATCATCTTTTGTTGATACAATCTATAAAGTGACGTTGTGGTCTGAAGGATTGAAGCCAGTGGCAATATTGAATGCAACATTTTGAATGCATAACAATTATGTAATAGCATTTTATAGCTTTCATAACTGGTTTTGATGGGATAATTATATTAGAACATTTTATCGCATTTATATATGATTTTGATTGGATAGCAATTATGTAATAAAGTTTTATTTATTATCAAGAGTGTGTTATTACAAATTTTCTGTGAGCAGCACTAAGTAGGGAGACAAAATGTTTGTTTGGGTCCTCAAGATATTCTTTTGACACTTTCTTTTATGATATTCACTGTTTACACTAAATATATGATGGATTTATTGATTTTGTGTTTTTATGGCTTATGGGTTATTTAAAGCTGAAACGTTTTTCTTTTATTGTAGGAGGTTGCTTACAGTATCCAGTGTTCCCAAGGGGACTCCATTTGCTAAACACTGTTTAATTATGATGATCAAATAAGAACCAGTGTTTTCAATTTGATTTGAAGTATGTATGACAAAAATCTTGGCATATTTTTGTTTGTTTGTTTTTTTTTTTTTTGTTTCTATAAGTGTCAGTGATTGATGTTTGAATCTGAAAATATAGCCATATAGATATTCCTTTATTTACCTCCAAGGTCTGATCAAGAAATATTGGAACAGGAGCTATAAAAAGAAAACAACTATATCTTAAATTCTGTATTTAATCTTCTTTTGAAGAAGTCCCGTTATGATTTTTTTTCTTTTTTTTTTTTTTTTAAATATCTAAGTAAACCAAATTATTGGTAAATTTAATAAATCCTTCCAAAGATAACACAAGGCCAAATTAACTTTCAACATGTCAGAATTATGTGGGTTGACAAATTAACATACGATGCCTAACATTCCTTTTGTATAGTGAGCGTGAGTTCCCAATTACTGTGATCTTCTGTCAGACCAAACTTTGTCAATACCTGCAGTAAATGCATTTACAAATTCATCAATATAACAATGTGTGAATCACAGTGTTCAAAAATCAATAAAAATAGCATATTTTAAAGTAGAAGTCTGAACAGTGAAAAGTTTCATAGAAAACAGAGACACATAGATAAGTGCACTAAGGGGTAATGCAAAAGAATTACAATCATTGTATTTTTTAACAGACCATCTTTAGCATATTAGAGTACTTATATCATATATCATTTAAGTTTATTTGTTTGGTAA